>JAZHYW010021202.1:0-52771 GCA_037355805.1 Ixodes ricinus | reverse complement strand
TACGTTGAATTACGCGAAAGAAATGACAAAAAAATCAGCAGAACCCATCCTTTGGGAATGATTATCTACGTTAATGCGAATAGCATCAAACGGTGCGGAGTTATGCGCGTTCGTCAGGTGGCCGGCACACTCTAGATACGCCAGCCCACTCTGAGGCGATTCTAAATTTGTTGACACTTTCACAGCCCTGCGCACGATCTCCGCAGCCCAGCACGTGCGTTTGTGTCACTTAGGAAGGCGAGCAAAGCACGCGCCATACGCACAAACACTCAAAATGGTACCGACCAGACTTTCTGGCGTCTCAGCTAGTCTCAACCAACGGTACTCTAAACGGTTGTTTATATCTTTACTCATAGGACGCGCTTTACAGCGCTGTCACAGCTACCGGTGCGCGCGCGTTCCATGCACGAGGGCTCATTCCGCTCTCGTGAGGCTGAGCACGGCCGCTACATCACCCTCTCCCCGAGCGCGGGAGAGGGTGAGCTAGAGGAGAGGATGAGCGCGGGAGAGGGTGAGCTAGCCCTCGTGCATGGAACGCGCGCGCACCGGTAGCTGTGACAGCGCTGTAAAGCGCGTCCTATGGTAAAGATATAAACAAGTGTTTAGAGTGCGTTGAATGACTGCCTTCATAGCTCTGTGGTTAGCGCGTCTGCCTGCTGATCAAAGGGTCAACGGTTCGAATCCCAGCCGGCGCCGGTCTTTTTTATTTATTTATCGACCCGCGGCGTAAGAGGTTAGATAGCCAGATAGATACAGGTAGATAGACAGAAAAGTGCGTGAAGTATCCAAAGAATGCTATTCGCATTAATATCCGCACTTTGCTTATATGTTAGTTGGTGGCTGAAGTCCTTCAAATGTACGGCAAAAACGACTTGGTATAGTCACCCCGACGAACGTCGAAAACCTTGTGTTAGCTTTGATATGGCACCGGCCAAAATATCCCCCTAGAGCGGGCATACAAATGGCGCCATATCAAAAGTAAAACTAACTTACGGCTGGATAAACATCTACTCCAAAATATAACATTTAGCGAAAGGATAAAGTATGACGACATCGAAAATTACTCGCATGTATAAACGAGACTTCTATACGAAATGGTTTTTCTCTGTTATTGACAAACATATAAAGCTTATAAAATATTTATAAAGATGCGCTACAAATCTTCCTAGCTCTCGACCGTGTGCATCAGTAAATTTCTACAACAATGCATCCAGTCACAACGCGCCGTCGTTTCGAATGAAGAGGGTTCTTTTTCCGTCTCCAGATACGCGAGTGAACCGAGCCGCCTCACCCCATATATTGTCGCGTTTTGCCTCACAACCCGCCCTCTCAGTCGGAAAACGCAGCGCGTCGCTGCGCCATCCAAGCACCATCTCAAACTCACGCAGAAAGCGCGTGCTTCTTCAACGTCGCCCAGCGAAAGTAATGAAAGGCCGCCCTGATCTACGACCTAGAGGTTTCCCGTATACACCCTGCCTCCCCCAAAAAGCACCTCTCCTTCCGCTGCCCCTCATATCTTTCCCGCCCTTTTTCTCATCTGCCCGCTTTCTCTCCCTCCCCACAACCTCCGAGGCACAAATAGTACGCCATTACGCGGCAAACACGTAGGCCTAGGCCGGTCGTGCAGCAGCGTAGGAGGTACGGCAGTGGTGCGGCCGGCGCCTTGTCAGTACACATTAGGGCGCGAATCCCGACCACGGCGTCTTCCGCTTCCCCATTTACCAGCTGCCCTTCTTCCCGGTTCCCGCAAATAATTTATGTTCCCAATCGCCGTTTTTGGAGCCTCCTGGGTTCCTTCGTCCACTTTATATTTTTTTTCTTCCCGTATTTTTCGTGATCTTTTTCCTGTTTCTCGAACGTCGGGTCGAAAGGCCGCCTCTGCTTTGTGCGAGCAGAAGCACCGCGGCGTGCCTGCCTTCTCAGACGACGCGAGATATCGGGACTTGCTCTCCCTCCTCAATTCTCCGCGGAATTATATGGCGCGCGGAGGTGCCGGAAGCCGAGGGGGGGGGGGGGGCTTGACAAGAACAATGAAGCGTGCAGGCAGTTCGTTCTCGGCTGCCATTTCTCGACCCCCTCTTTTCGTGACGTCAGCGGGTAGTTTTTTTTTTTTGTTGTTGTTTCTGCACCTGCGCCCCGAGAGAAGCAGCCCAGGGTTAAGGTCGGAAGCGAAGCGAAAAGAAAAATCTCGATTTACTTTAATATTGTGTTTAGAAACACGAAATACAGAGGCACGAAAATTGCGAATCGTGCTTTTTAACGAGATCATGTTTGTGTTACATATACTTTCAACTTGAGATGACGGACGAACTATCGCCCGATTCACATGGTGCGATTTTACTTGCTGTTTTTGGAATAACAACATTCCTCGTGCGGCAAAAAAAAAAAAAAGCGTAGTGGGGCCCGCGGTGTATAACTCTGCACCTTTGAAATTGCAAAAAAAAAAGAAAATTGGCACCATGTTAATCAGGCGGGACAGCAGCATCAGTAACTCTAATTGCAGACAAATTTGAGATGCATGCTATGTCGTTGCCTTCCTTCGTTTTCTCGTCTGTGGTTTAAATTATGTGCAACTTAAACCAGTGCGCCTGATTTATAATTTTGTCTTTAATATTATTTGTGTTTTGTATAAAATATATTACGTTCGTTTCTGAAAAATACCGTAAAACAATTTTCGCGGTTCAAATGTTTGTCCGATGTGCGTATAAGTGCTTCGCACATGTGTTCCAATTTCTATTCGTCCCTGTCAGTTTTCCGAATGTGCCTCAAGTTTTTTTAAAGTTGCAGTTATGTTTAGATTTAAAAAAAACACACACACAATCTGAGCTGTGACGATAGGCAATGCAAACGATGACGTTTTGCGTTGCTTAATGTCAGAACTCAAACCGCGTTTTTTGGTCTAAACATATGTTTCGGCATCGTCATTCGCTGAGATGCCTCCTGTAAGTTGCGGTGATTGGCTCTCCGAGTGTTCATTTATTCATTTATTCATTTATTTACCCTCAAGGTACATAGTACATTTCAGAGGGGAGTGAACACACAAAAAATGATGGCAATTAAATCAGTCAACTAAGGGTGCTGTTACCAAGTGCTTGTTTAAAAAGAGAAACGTCAGTGATGGAGGCAATTGAAGCGGGAAGGCGGTTCCAATCTGTTGACGTACGAGGTATGAATGACATACTGAATGCGTTAGTGTTGTAACTTGGTATGCCAACCTTATGAGCATGATCAAGACGAGCTGAGCGATAAGATGGTTCGAGCATGAGGGACTGGCGTAAAAGTGAGTTGTAATGGTAGATTTTATGAAATAATGAGAGACGAGCACGTTTACGGCGGGAAGATAAGTCAGGTAATGACAGAGTTATTTTCATAGATGTTACACTGGAAGTACGATGATAGTTAGATAAGATAAATCGAGCTGCTCGATTCTGAATGCTTTCTAATGCAGTGACAAGACAATGTTGGCCGGGATCCCACACAGATGAAGCGTACTCCAATTTAGAGCGGACTAGACACTTGTACATTATAAGTTTTAGCGATGAAGGCGCTTGAAAAAAATTGCGTTTTAAGTAACCTAACATACGGTTGGCATTACCAACAACATGCTCAATATGGGTATTCCATGAAAGATTGGAGGTGATATAGACGCCTAGGTACTTGTAACTGGAAACAGGTGATAGGGGTGCATTGTTAATGTGGTATGTAGGACATGTAGTGTTAGAGCGCGATACTCTCATGGACTTGCATTTATTCGTATTTAATTCCATTAGCCAAGCATCGCACCAGCGAGCAATGTAGTTAAGATCTGTTTGAAGATGAACAATATCAGATTGGTCGGTGATCTTGCGATAGAGAACGCAGTCATCAGCGAACAAGCAGACTGGTGAAGAAATGTTAGATACTAAATCATTAATATAAATAAGAAACAATAAAGGACCAATTACGGAACCTTGAGGCACCCCTGAATGAACAGACGCTAAAGCAGAATTGTTGTTGTTAACACGTACAAACTGTAGACGATTAGTTAAAAAGGCATTTATCCAATCGAGTATGTGAGGGTCAATATTTAAGACGCGGAGTTTCTGAAGCAGTAGGGAATGAGAAACTTTATCGAATGCCTTCGAGAAATCTAAAAAAACACAGTCAGTATAAGAGCCAGAGTCAAGAAAGCGATGAAGGTCATGGGTAAAGGAGACGAGTTGAGTTTCACATGAGAATGATTTTCTGAATCCGTGCTGAGCCGATGTAAAGAAGTTGTTAGATTCTAAAAAGGTAGCCAAATGAGAGCAGATGATATGTTCTAATATTTTGCATGGAACACTCGTTAGTGAGATAGGACGATAATTACATGGATCATGTTTGACACCTGACTTATGCAACGGAACCACCTTCCCGATCTTCCAGTCATTAGGCACAATACCAGATTCGAGTGATTGGGAAAAGAGCCGATGAAGTATTATTGACGAATACATTTTGGTGTTTTTTAGAAATTTTGAATTAATCTCATCCACACCCGTAGATGATGACATCTTAAGGCCATCTATTACATTTGAAATGCCAACCACATCAAAAACGACAGAATTCATTGGCAAGAAATCATGCACTGGTAATGAACGTACACTTACATTACTCTGAACAGAAAATGACTTTACAAAAACATCATTCAGCACAGAGGCACACTCATGGGCTTCAATTTTTTGCCCATCAGGGAAGATCAAAGATATATCACCGTTATCACTGCTGTTTACAGTTTTCCAAAACTGCTTACTGTTATTCAAAAGCATAGACGGAAGAGTGGTATTAAAAAAACATGCTTCGCATTTTTAACTGCTATGTCATATTCTGAAGCGGCTGAATGATATGCTGCCCAGCGAACATCTGTGGTATTAAGTTTTGCTGCACGGAATAATCTTTTCTTTTTGTTGGATAGCCTCTTTAAAGTTGTACTGTACCATGGCGCATTTGCATGATTGCGAACTACTTTAGACGGTATGTACTTATTCGTTAAAAAAGTAACAATATTTTTAAACATAACCCAATTTCTTTCAACTGAACGATTAAGGAAACCTTCTAGGTAGCCTTCAAGAAATAGACACAAATCTCTGTTGATCGAAGTAAAATCAGCCTTGCTGTAGTCTCGAATAGTTTTTACTGTCGATAACGTTGAGCCCTTAGATGCATGAACCGTGAAATGTAGTACAGAATGGTCACTGAGGCCAGGCAAGTATGATATCGATGAAATAGTGTGCGGGTGAGTGGTAAGCACTAGGTCTAACAAAGACGATGACGACGATGTTACTCTTGTCGGAGATGTGACTATTTGATCTAAATTAAAGTCTGAACATAACGTAATAAACTCGCTAGCTTCAGTTGAAAAGGGAATACAAGAAGGATAGTTATCAGTCCATTTAATGCTTGGGAAATTAAAGTCCCCCATCAGAACGATAGGCGAGTCAGGAAACCGAACAATAAGTTGGTTGATAGAATCGTGCAACATACCTGAAAACATGGAATTATTCGTAGGAGGGCGGTAACAAACACCAAATAACCATTTTTTGTAATTTAAACAAGCACATACCCAAGTCATCTCAAGAGCACAAACACTCGGCACATGATAAGAAACAACTGTATTGGCCACCGCCAACAGAACACCACCACCCGATCTGTCAATCCTATCATTTCTGTAAATATTGTAACGTTTCGTACCATGGAAGAGCTCATTATTATAAACTTTTGCCGAGAGCCAAGTTTCTGTCAAAACTATTAAATCCGCATCACAGGAGTCGACAACTGAGCACAATTCATCACGCTTGGGAAACAAACTTCTAATATTAGTAAAAATAATAGAAATGTTCGAGCTGGAATCAGGACGTTCACCACCCCTCTCCGACTGTTAAGAAGTGGTAGCTGGACCAGACACAGCTTCAGCTGCTGGCTGAGCCCCATTATACGCTCGTTGAACCGCAGCAGAAGGGAGCAGCTCATAGATGCTATCGTCGGCCGCATTGTACGCAAAACATTTTCCGTTTAAAGATAGCTTGTTATAACGAAGCTTAAAAACTGTCCCCTGGCTTTTTCCGTAATCAAGCAACCGTTTCCTTGCAAGCCGTGTCTCAGGGGAAAAATCTTCAGCTACTGAAACAGGGTTATTTTTTAGTCTGGCACGGCATGATAGTATATGATCCTTAGTTTTGAAGGATTCAAACTTTACAATTACGGGGCGAGATTTCCCACTTACAAAGGCCCCCAGCCTGTGGGCACGCGCTATCTGTTCGTGGGAGACGGTCATATTCAAAACGTTCGATAAAAAAGATAGCACCTTATCTTCAGATTGAGACCACGTTTCATGAACGCTGTCATCAATACCATGAAAAATCAAATTATCCCTGCGTGACCTATCTTCCATATCAGACAGTCTTGATTTTAAGTTCCGGTTATCTTTTTCCATACGCTCGATGGTATGGTGAGCTGCGACTAGCTCGCGTTCTGTGTCATGGAAAGCTGCGGTTTTGGCTTCCACTGTCGTCACTCTTTGAGCAAGATTAGTGACAGAATTCTGAATTGATTTCTGATTTGCTTTAAGTTCGTTGATAGAGGCAATCACAGTGGCTTGTCCTTCCTCGAACTTCAGCGAACGAGCGTTAAGGCCTTGTAATAACTGAAACATTTCATTAAATTGTTTGACCTGTTGTTCGCTCATGGGACCCGGGTTTACCTCAACATCTCCACACAGCATTAAAAGCAACACTCGAAACGACTCAAGACAGGCTTCTGGGCATGGAAGCACGACTATGCAAATACAGTTCGATCTAAAGCAAGGGTCAGTGTCACGCTTACTAACCTGCAGTAGAAGAACGAAAAGGTTTACGATCCGCATCGTAGCCGTGCACCCATGCCCACTGGCGGACAGCGATGATGCTCCAGGCTTTGTAGTGAATCCAGGCGATGGTCCCGATGTCGATGATGTTGACGATGTTGCTGTTTCAACGGATGGCCGCTCGAGGATGATGATAGCATTGGCTGGCTGACTTGGCAATTTGGGGACGGCAAAAGCCTGATGCTGACGGCAGTTATCGAGCACCGGCCCTCCCGCGATCTGCAGTAGAAGAACGAAAAGGTTTACGATCCGCATCGTAGCCGTGCACCCATGCCCACTCTTGCAGGAAAGTAGATGCACGGGCTTTTTATGAGTGTGTATGATATCAAGTAATTTTAAAGGTGCTCTGAGGAGGTTTCTGAGATTGACTATATATGGCTATAACTTACTCTGCAGGTTCTAAGCATCCTAGATATCCATGGCATAAATCATAACGATGCGTGGCTGATTTCCCCATTAAAAAGGCAATCAAAGATCGAACACACCGAGGTCATCTCCGGCGATGGGAGGAGCATTGTTTCGGCAGCCAGGACGACATGTGACCAATGAAAACGCGACATTTCGTTGAGATTGCAATCGCTGTTATTACAAAATGTGCATGCTTTTGGATATGATAAAAACAAACAAAAGTAGTCGAAAAACGTTATTGTTTTTTTCGCCGAGAGGGAACATAATACTGGAGTAATCGCCTCAAAAACAGCGCACTATGATTTGTTTTTGTTTATTTGTTTTGTTTTCCGCGGGAGTGATGTGTCCGGTCGTCAGCCCTCGAGCGCTCGCTCGCTGAGTAGAATCGTAGTCCGGGCTGTATGGGCGACGGGCCGTGCGCATTCGAGATATCACTCCGCGGTTTCACCGGCCAGAGGCGCGAGGATCCCTCGCTCGCTATTGGCTGACAGGGGTTCCTGTCTCGGAACATGCTCCTCTCATCGCGGGAGATGACCTCAATACGTTACAATCTTTGAATTGTTCTTTTTTTTTTAAATAGGAAATCGGCCGCGTATTGTCATGATTTAGGTATCTCTAGGATGCTTAGAGCCAGCAGAGTGAGTTATCGTTATATTTAGATGATCTCAGAAACCTCCTCGGGGCACCTTTAAAGACCGGTAAGCGGTTTCCGAGGGACGAGTACGCTGTAGTTGTTGTAGTTGTTTTTATATGGGATTTTTTGGCGCTCAATGTGCTACAAATTATTCTGTAACTATAATAAAGTTATCTCATTAGAGATGGCCGTGAGTTGATTGAACCTGTTACGAAGAATGTGGAAGGACATTTGACACCTTTGCGATCAGACTAGGCGCACCTAACGTCGGTGCGTCAAATTCTAAATGTGAATTTTTGCGACTCCTCAAATATTAGACGAGGCAACAACGGCTAAATAATACTAGGCACGTTCTACGGCAGTTTCTAAACGCATGAGATTACGCAGCTCCGAAATTGCGTGTATATAATTACTGCGTTTTTCTTGCTTCGTAGTCATGTATTAGCCAACACTGTCGACAGACGCCCGGAAACTCCTCGGCGAAACCGATACAGCCGTGGAAAATGGCCAGAACACTCGTATACAGAAGCTGTACAATTGCTTGCCGTTAGAACTACTTTGGTTGCGTGGAAAGCTAATTTCGTTACAATGGGGCCCATTCAAACCTTTTCCTCCGTCTTCTCCGCTCGCATGGAACCCTCAAGCGGCCTGCAGACCCAAATCAAATTTGGGGCCGTCGTTCCCGCATGCGTATTTTCCCTGGCCGAAGAAAGAGAACTCTGGATTCCCATAACGCTACTTACTTTCTCCGGACCCCACCCGGCTTTTATACGGACGTTGGTTCGGTCTGAAACGACCCACTTCTTGGAGAAATGTCGGTATTCGTTTTTGTAGACTGGTGTCACGTGACGTTTTACCCCCAAAACCCTTTGTCAACACTAAAAAAAAAAAACATTTTACGCGTTTTTTTTTTCGATGATTCTAGAGTGTTTTACAATTTTATGCGATAGCTTTTGCCTTTGCTTATATTTTTGAGCATTCTGGTTGTATTTCTCGTAGCCTCTCGACACAGCTCGTGAGTCCGCCTGGGTGCGTGCAGCTGAAAAATGGCTGCCGGCGAACGTCCCATCTCGATTTATTTCGGTCCTTCTCGCATCTGTCTTCTTTCCTCCCGCTGCAGTACGCGAATACGGCACTATCCTGGGACGACAAGAAGGCGAGTCAACTACTTCCTCAAAACAACCGGACAACTTCAAAGACACAAAATAAAAAAAAACGATTTAACGGCAAAAGTTTTATGAGATCAAAACAAAACGGATAGGCGTTTTCGGTAGCCTTTTTTTTTTCTTCCTTTATTTGTTAGTAGTTGAGTTTTCGAAGCTTCGGCGTTTGATGTAAAGAAAACAATTGCGCCGGCCACAATAACATCGACACCATGCTGAAAAGAGTGCTGTTTTTATGGCAAATAGGGTGGGGGGGTCTTTTCAAACAAAACCTCTACGTTTACTATCTTCCTTGGGAAGAGAGCTCTCAGCGGTTATGAATTTTACGTGTGTTGGGTTTTGTTTTCGGGCTAACGCCAAATTTCCCGCGGGAGGTGCAGCCTTTTTTTTTGTACTAGATTTTAACATAAAAACACCACTTCGATTTAAAAAAAAACTATTTATGAAACGTCAATTGTTGTCTTCTGTTAGACCTTGCGGAGTTCTAGGCTCGCAGACTGCGGCTTCGAACTGATCCCTTGGAATTAATTTTGTGCATGGTCCGTGGGCGCATTTGTAATGAATGGTTTTAGCGCAGCACGGAGCGTGTCAGCTGGTGATTGGCCGCGAACCCAATGACGGTCCATTGATCTATGAGGCGTTGTCTTATACCGAGTGTCACCCCAAGGGTTTATCTCCTATGACGTCTCCCTGATATGTTTGTGGGATGGTTGATGTGTTACCTAACGAGAACAACCAGCTGTACGGTATGAATTCTAGGCACCTCTATCCCCTGCTATAGAGAAAGCTTTTTTTTTCAATCCCAACACGTCAAATTAAACCTTCCACACCAAATGAGGTCACTAAGCGAGACGTATGGAGTAATAAAGTACGCTTCAACAGCAAATTCGAACATTTACTGTAAATATTTGCCTAATTATCGGCGCACATTTTGAAACAATGTAATTTGTAGCCGTCTGGGAACACTGACGTAGAATTCAGAGTATGCGAACTCGAAGACATCGGCTGCTATAAATAGATATGACAGAAGTTTGCCCCATTCATTCTATGCGCTTTTGTCACCGAAATTGATGACGGAGACAGAGAAAAACAGACAGACAGATAAAAAGAAATGGAGAAGAGAGAGAGAGAGAGAAATTGTTTAGCCGTCATTTGGACAATATTTGGCATTGTTCTATTTTACCACGACGTACAAGTGATATAATTTAAAAAGCGTGAACCGTTCCGATTTTCTAAAAAAAAACAACAATTTTGAGAGGCAATCGTGGTGAGTTGTATGGAATATCATATACATTGTTATCAGAATACATGGGAGAGTTGCCAGGCTATGCTTTCTGAAAAATGAGCTCGAAGGGCATTAACGTGCCACGTTACATCTAACATCGCAGCGATTTGAATGGCTTAAACTGTTGAGAGTAGCTAGTCAGTATTGGGATGATTAAACAGCTAAACATTATTCTCCCCGCTAGCCGGGCAGTACAAAGCACAAAAAAACTGTAATGTAAACAGAATGATATAGAGGAAGAATTTTTGCGGAAGGAAGTGGTGACTCACGGGGGGTAGCATTGAATTCAATTTTGAAACTTTATTCGATTTGAGGTGCACCCATTCCTGCCGAAGTCCCATTGGTACGAAAATAACAAACAAACAAAACAGACACATACACACAAAATTATTTGCGCAGGCGAGAGAGATGCACAAAGATTAGAATATTTCGTTCAATTTATACGCCAGTTCCAGTTCAGTGATCTCACGTTCAAGAGAGCGCTGGAACTGTTCGGCTCATCGGAATTCCGCCCCTGTCTCGTCACTGCACGTGGGCCTCCTTTTATGTCGGCTTAAAAACCGGGACGCACATCGACTTTTTTGTTGCTGTATTATTAGAACCGCCACGCTCCAAATCCCCCGGAAGAAAACCCCATCACGTTTTAGTTTTCACCTCGAGGCATACAGAAACTCCAGAAAACAACGGACGCGAGTAAGCATCGACGTTATGAATAGAAAAAACTATAGGCCCAAGAACGCAGGTTTATGGAAAGAGCAACTGCAGCACCGAGAGTCCAAGTTATACTCAGCGCCAAGTTCGTCTGGTTCTTGCACAGCGGTTACGATGATGTCAGTACGCCAAACTTTTACTGGGTGATTTAAAAAAAAAATAGAGGGTAGACTTTGAGGCAATCAGCATCGAGGTCTACCCACTATCTTTCCGATCAAAACCAATCAGAACTCGGCGTCGTTTTGACGTCATCGACCGCAGAACGGACGACTTGCACTCCGCATAGCAACGCAACGACAGATGTTCGTTTTGTTTTCCCTTGGCGAAGGAAAGCGGTTATGCAGAGACACAGGGGGTATTTATAGATATATCGTCTAATCGACTTTGCATTGGTAACGTAGTTGACATTGATGTATTGATAGATTTTTAACTGAGTCGTTCTTTTTACCGTGTATCGACGGTTAATGTAAAGTTCGGTCCGCCAGCAGCCCAACGCTACGACTCGACAAAGGCAAGCTGGCAGCGCCCCCCAAAAAAAATGCATCGTCATGGCGCTTCGTTGTCTTCGCGAGGTTTGCGACTGCCGGCAAAGCCAATCACGCACAGGACAATGCGGGATCGCGTCGCATCCGGCACCGTGCCGGATGCGACGCGCACGCTCAAAAGCGCCGAGCTCGATGACTATTCACTTTTGGCGCTGCTCGTTTGACTGGATTGGATCGTAGCGTCGATCGGCTTCGGTCGGGCGTGAAGTGAGACGGAGTGCACGCAGTCGCACCGGTTAAAATAGCCCGGTGTTTGGCTCATATAACGGAGGCATGAATTTTCGAGCGAACGGGCCGTGCGTAGAAACCAGGACAGGCGTATCCGCCAAAGCTGCACCCGCGCGACGTGTGACGAGTTGCGACACGAACCCCGCATTAAGATGCAAAAGTGACTCCCGTTTTCTTATTTTCTTCTTTCGTTATTGTCCCTACGTTGTTGTTTTATTTTTTTCCCTCGTTTTCGGCATCAGACTAACGGAAATACGCATAAAACGTTATATGCCCAGGCACGCTCTCGCCTGCTCCTGAAAGTAGAGTCAGCGTAAACGAGGAAGAAAGAAAAAAAAATAAGAATGGATATATAAAATAAAATATAGATACAAAACATAATTTTCGTTAAAACTATTTTTTTTTTGTGGGATTGTTGGTTGTTCTTGCAGAGTTCGTAGACCCCCATCTTTGGACGCGGGGTTCTGGCTTGAAGATAGGATGATGCGCCGGGATTAGGGTCTCGGGGTCTTGACGCTCCCGAGAGGCCAGTGGCAGGGCGTGCCACCGCGCCGCGGATCAGCGAGTCCTACAATGTCGCGGCTCCGTGGTCCCCTTTTGTTTTATTTTTTTTCTCGCGAGATTGTTAAACAAAGGGGAAGATGAAAAACAATATACAGCGGTCTTTTCTTTCTCGGCGTGGCAACTCCCATTGGGATGGACCGAACGGGGCTGGGATCTTTTGAGCCCCTATTGCGACAGGCTGGAAATGAGTAGCACGGGCTTTAAGCGACTGGGTTGTACCGGATGCTGCGTTGCGAAGTGCGAGCGCTTGCGACATGGCAGCAATTATGAGAACTTTCTGCTCTCTCCATAACGGAAATAAGACTTTCTGGTAACGGTGATTTTAGTGGTCAACAAGTCTGGCGTTTGGGAAGAGCGTTGTGAAAGACATGAACGAGACAGGGTGAATGAGACAGGGCGCACTCATAACTGAAGCTTGCTAAAAGAGTATAACCAAAAAAGTTCGTCCAAGCGTTTAGCTATTTTTGTGTAAACCCTCTTCTGTCATATTCGTACTTTTTGTTCTGATAAGGCTACAGTCGCTTCGCTTACACAATCTACACCTTTTTATTTCCAAATGCCTCGTGTTCTTAGGAAGAAATTTCGTTTTTGTACCTTGCCTAAACCTTACGGTCGTGAAACGCTGGAGCGCGTGGGGACCTGCTACAATCAATAGCAATTAAATTGTTGTGTCACGTGTAGCTCACTAAAATCAAAAATGGCGTAATGGGGCGCAATAATTAAAGGAATGCTGAAGAGGTTATTAAAAAAAGAAAGATGAGAGGTGAATTCTAGAGAATTTTTATCTCGTGAATTCGAATATCACTTTCGTTTTCCCCGCAAATGAAACTAAACGCGAGAAAATACAAAAAATCTCCGACCTGTTGTTACGTCAGAAAAGGACCTTTCGGGCGCCAAGTCCGTGTCGCTCGTGTGAACAGCGCGTGCAATTGCAAGCTTGCTAGGTATATTTCCCTGCACTGACACCCGTCCTGACGTTTTTTTCTGACACTTTTAAAATAGCAGGAGTGCACGCGCACAGCTTTGATAGACGCTGAAGTTGTGCGAGAGCGGAGATTCCGAAAATACTTTTTATGATGTAACGTTCCGGGAAGGAGGAGCTTCAGCGGTACGTTGAAAATGATTTTCTGGAGCCTTCGTGCACCAAATTGAAAAATAATCTCAAGAGGGGCGATCCTGGAGGCCATATGAAGAGGATTTAAGTGTGTTTCTTTTACTCAAATAGGGAACCGCTTCAGTTTCCCTTTAGGCGTATCGCAAGTAAGGATTTTTTACAGACATGCTTGCGTGACTCTGCAAAATCTTTTTTTAATAATCAGTGGAATTTGGGAAAGGGGTGATCATGATACCTGTGAGGTGCCGCGCGCGTCGTTCGTTTCTCCGTAAGGTCGCTAAGCGTGAGACGTTCTTCATGCGAGAAAACTTTCGACGGTAAAGCTTCCCCGCAGCGTGCGTCACAGTGCGGAGGTGCACCCTTTACAGGGGCTCTCGTAAGGGGCAGGTAGATGAGAGTTCGTGATCGTCCCTTCGCGTCTGTCGTACCAAATCAGTTTCACGTTTTCACTGCTAATAGGCTCTCTGAGTCATTGATTTCAGTCTACTCGACAATTTTGTTTCTAAAGATGATTGTTTTGAGTGTCGCTTCTTCGCTCCTGTCCGGTTCGCTGGATGAAAATCTGGATGAACTGTTTCACCCTCCGATTATGCTATTATAATCAGGGACTCAAACAAAAAGAAAATTCAGCAGAGACACTTAAGACTACTTACATGTAGGAATGCGAAAGCCTTCTTACAAGCCGCGCGCTACGTCTTCCTTTTCACAAGGCGCTCCGGCGGTGACATCACGCTTCCCCAGTGCGCAGGCGCAGCGAACCCTGCCAGCTTCACGACGGCTTCCGTGACGAAGCATTGCGTTGCTGAGCTTTTCTTTTTTGTAGTTTTATTTCTGAAGCGCGTCCGCTTTGACCTTGAGCGCACTCACCGGCTTCCGCGACGAGGCATCTGCGTTGCTGTGCTTTTCTTTGTGTTTTATTGGCAATGAGAATTTAGGTGCCGTTTTTCTGCTACAGACGGTTACAGACAACGCAGGCTTCGCTTCATGGGACTGTTAATTCTTTCGCATTAAAACGAAATGATGATACGGTTTCGGTTACGGTTACGGCAAACCTAAATAATCGAACGAAATAGCTAAAAAAAATGACGGTCAAGTGAAGTAACGAAGAACACCACAAAGAGAATCGCCAACTATCACAAGTTTATACGCGTTTATAATATCGGTTTCGTTCCGGTTTTTACAGGTTGGAGTTCACGGAACATTAGTTACCGAGTTAGCGTTCCCAGAAATGGGGTTGTTGAGGATCGAGTCAATCCAGCTCTGATTAGCGGCTGTCAGAACACTACTTTTAAAACAAGCATATGTCTTTGGGTGCATGTGTTTGTGCGTGCGCGTGCGTGTGTGTGTAATACATTTTGTTCCTCGATATCAAGTTCCTATAATTATGAAAGTAATATTGTATAGTGTATGTCCAGCAAAGAGAACATTTTGTGTACGCTTCACTTCACTAAACGACTTTGCCATGGATAGCCAAGTCTCACATTAACGTCTCTTTTGATTTCGCAAAAAAAAAAAGTCGAACTGAGTTGTGTTCTGTACGAACGTTAACAATAACACCAGGGTCAATATGATCCTAAAAAATTGAGAATGTCGATTAGATTTATTTTAAATAGCGTGAATTTGAAAAGCATCCCACAAATAGTGCGTTTCAGTTATCGCGTTTTGGCTTCCATCCTTCATCGCCTCATGTGTACATATTTAATTTTCGCATCTCTTCAGTTTTGTTTGATAAGGATAAAATCAATTACGCACAGATTAGAAAACAGGGGCAAACGAAAGCGAGGAAAAAGGATTAAGACGCTCGGAAACTAATGCGCACAATGAGTGCAGCCGTCGGCTTTAAGCACGGATGCCCGTCGCATCTGCGCGGCTGCCCATTTCAAAGGATTGCTTTCCAAACGAGGGAGTAGCAAAAGAAACGAATTGGGGCGACACAAGTAAAACAAATAAGCGACAGCAACAGCATTATCGAAACCCTTTCTTCGCCTAGTAACACCTGCCGCTTCTGGCACCACCACCACCGCAGCCGCCCTCTTTACAAGTTGCAAAATCCTAGTTTCCACGCATCTACAACTGCAAGGACGTGATCGAGCATGAGATAAAAGAAACGCTGAGAAAAAACTGTAAACGTAAAAAAGGGGGAAAAAAGGAGATAGAACGGAGGGCAACAACGAAGTAACGCATCAAAAGTATGGCGAATCCCATGCTGAGGATCGATAAGCACCCGCGGCCCAATATCTTTCCTTTTCTTGGGTTTCTCATAGGAAAACGAGCATTCACAGGTGGCGAAGAACGATAGAAAACGACAAACGAGAAAGAATAGAAAACCGTTGAAGTTGCGAGAAGGCGATATTTTTCGGGACGATGCGGATGTTCGTCGGTCCAGGCCGCTTACATGGAAGAGAACAAAAGGGTGTTTGTATTTCTCACGACGCGAAAACGACCGCTGGTGCCGCGTTCGCGCTGCTTGCGCCTGATTTGCGACATTGTTGCGGGCGTTTCTTAAAACAAATAAATAAATAAATAATGGCCGTTCGCCGAGGCGGCAACGTGGCTATTGTTCGATCGATTCTGGTTTTTGGGTGATAACGAGGCACTAATTAGTTGAAACTCAATTAGTTTCTTTTGTTTTTTGCCGTTGTTGTTGCTCTTAATGAACGAGTTTCGATGCCTTGTCGCAAAGTGGTGTTGGAGGTTTTTAGGATTTTTTTTTCGGTAAACGAAATTAAGACGGATATTTGAGGATGCTTCAAATTGACAAAACCGTTTTGTTTAAGCAACGAAATATAACAATTAGCGAGATAAAGATAAGATATATAAGTGGGGTGCCGCTATGGGAGATCAGTCTTTGACGTACTGTGGCTTAGAAAAAAAAACAAACATCTGGGCCGGCTTGTTAGCAATTAACTATACTCCGTTCACCCTTAAGCTGAGACGGCAGCCAGTGCCACATGCACGAGAGCTCGAAGTCGCTGCTTTGAAGGGTTCTTCCTCAGAACGAGCACTCGCGCGACAAATGCACGTCTCAAAGCCAGGAGAGCGGGTCTAGCTCGCTTGTAGCTTTCGCTGCAGTCTCAGCTTATGGGTGAACAGAGTACAGAATCAGCGTCTCAGCTCGAGACTGTGTGAAAGCACTACCAAAGTTAACGCACGAGCGAAGTATCACGTCAAGTCGAGTCTAAAGCGCTCTTGTGCCAAATTCTTGGCAGACTTGCTTTTACACAGTCTTAGCTAAGACGCTGATTCTAGCAAGCCGGCCCTGTTCGTATGTGGGAACAAGGAATGAAATGGACCTAAGCAGCAAAAAGAAATAGACTATGGCATACCTCAGGCACGTAGCCAGGATTTTGTTTGGGGTGGGGGGGGGGGGGCGCCCATTACACAATGCTGTATGAGGGGGAGGGGAGAGGAAATCCCAGCAAAATGGAAGATTTCAGGGGGGGGGGGGGCCGGGCCCCGTGAGCCCCCCCCTCCCCTCTGGCTACGTGCCTGGCATACCCTCACTCGAGAAAACCATATAACGTAATATAGTTTTCTCACTAAGATGACGCTGCTCTAATAACAACCTGCATTATGATATTCCATGAGAGTTCCACACAGCTGACCAGACGTCTAGTTTGGCTACAAGATTACAAAAAAAGATTCATTATGGTTGTTACAGCTCACGGTCTACTTTAAAAACGCGGGATATTTACTTATAAAACACTCATTTCTCGAAATTGGTTATGTAAGCTATACCATATTCCTAAAAATAAATATCGTAAACAAAATTGTAACATTTTTAAACGATGAGATCTCTCAAAGCATTCCCCCAACAGTCAAACCCCTCTATGAGCTATCGACGGGACAAGCATCATTGAATTACAGGCGGTATACATTCCATTTCTTTCTACCTTCGTTAATACGCTTCGACGTCTCGCGAGCAACGGCGTTTGAAAGAGGCGTTGTAGTCGACACCTCGTTGTTCCGGCGCATGCGCAGGACCATTCGAGCAGACGAAGTTGCGCGCCGTATGGCTAAACCGGACAAAGACTGTAGCAAGTCCGAAGAACGCGAATTTTATTTTCGGCGCGCCGAAGACCATCTTGCGGAAGCCTAGTACGCACGATGCACGGGAGACGGAATCGAGAGCGGAAGCGAAAATGTCGCGAAAATCCTCGGACAGTTGCTCAGGAAGCGACGGAACAACGACACGGGGCGACACAATGATAGCAAATTACGCGAGCGCCGAGCTGTTGTCGCTGAGACGCACGTTACGCGGTAGTGTCAATGCGCTGCAGCGCGGAGCTGCAGCGCTGTGGACGTTACGCTGGCTTTGGCAATGCCGCACAAAATAGTTGACGCCAAGTGTAATTCAGCCGGTATATAGACCCCTTTCGAAAGACTGCCCTCTGTTGGCAGCTGCCGAGTCCCGGCACAATGGTGTACTCAAACCGCACAACGTCACGGCACACTGTACGCGTTTGGTTGGATAAGAAGGCAAAAACACACCCACGGAGAAAGGTGATGAGCGCAGTGACGTTGCACTTTTGACGGTGTTTGATTGGCTCGTCGGTTCCTAGCGTTGGCCGCGCTCCGACGTTCGCCACGCCATCTCATGGAGTGACTTGAAGTTCCACGACGTCAGTTGTTCCGCCATTGTGCAGGCAGTGGTTCCGACCTACCTTTTAATAATTGGCACGCGACTTTCGAAAGGCAGACGCACAAAGACATCGAGCGCAGTGACGGTGCACTTTTGGCGTTACTTGATTGGCTACATCGGATCGAGGTGTCAGCTGCGATCGGTCTTGAAGGAAATGGAGTAGAATAACCTTAGTTTATCGTAGATCGGCGTCTGGTATGTGCGCTATCATAGCGGCAGATTTCTCCAGTGCTGTACGACTCACATCTTGGGGACTTTAGCAAATCGCGCGGAAGTGATTACTCGAACGCAGGCTTGTGAAAGCGGCAGGTGGCTTCTATAGATTCTTTCTAGCGCTTGTCACCCAGGCGAAAAATGCTGAGTCACTGTGGTGTGGACGCATGCGCGGCGTCTCATATTCCGTGGAAGAGAGCCACTGCGCGCGCTCAGAGCGCCTTCCACAGCCCAGTAGGCCAAGATGGCTGCGCGCAAAAGGCGATTGTTGGAAAGATCCATACAGGGCTTTTTATTATAAGTTAAAGCGCAGTCCGGGCTAGCAGACATAGAAAGCACAAACGTACGTACATACTAAAGGTAAAGTCACGGTGCACCATTTGCGGTTGATCAGATTTGCTCGCGCAAACGTACGCAAAGACAGCAAACGCAACGCATGACGTTGCGCTTTTGGCACCGCTCGATTGGCCCCATCGGCTCGTAGCCTTGGCTGCACTTTGACTTCGGGTGAAACGAACTATACACTCTGAGAAATGCCTGCACGTCTACTTACCCGCAAAACACTCGATGTGCCAATCTCTGCGATCTTGGAAATCAGCTCAGCGAATGATGAGGCGGAACATCTGTTTGGATCTCAAAATTAAGTCTGCGCTGTGGCATTACGCAATGCAAGCATGACACTTTGCATTGCGTAATGCCACAGCGCAGACTTCATTTTTAAATCTAAACGGATGTTCCGCCTCATCGTTCGCTGAGCTTATTTCGTACATCGCAGAGATTGGCTCTGAGTGTTTTGCGTGTAAGTATAAGCGCAGGCATTTCTTAAGGTATTGTTAAACGCTGCGTCGAGTGAGTTGACTTTGAGTTGACTATCTTGAGCGCATGAGTTGGCGAGCAATTCGAGAAGAACTGCTGTTCCCCAAGTTAGGTCATTAGGCACTGACGTTTCATTTGTCTCGGAATAAAAACAGGTATATACGACGTTCTCAAAGGAAACGCGTACGATAAAGATCGCTCTGCCTGCTTATTATTGTAATTTCGAGGGACGACGTCTGATTGCCGGTCGCGCTCTCGCCGCCGTCTTTTTATCTCGTAACATTCAATTACCAGACTGCTTAACGACATCGACCGAAAAAACGAAAACCTTCGCAGGAGTTCGAGATCTAAGGGTGCTCTAAAACGAGCAAAGTCACTCGGGTACAGAGGAGATAAAAAACAAAAAAAATGTTCATTAAGCCTCGTTGCTTCGCAATTTACGGTCTTGCGAACATCTTTCGGACCATGATAGTCGATGGTTAGACTTACTTGTGCTGAAAGAAGAAAGCGATTGAAGATGGAGGGCTTACGCTGCCTTCACACTCGCGTTCGTATCGCAACCGCGAAGCGGATCCGCTCGTTTTTATCATCAAATGCGCGTTAATTTGTACAACTCGTTTAAGCAACCGCGTTCGCCACCGATTTGCGAATGCGGTTCAGCCGCCAGTGTGAACGCGGCGTTAAAGGGGATTAAAGAAGGACAGAATGAAAAGTTGGAAGACTTCGGGTTTTGTAATCATGATGCTAATCGACACCTGATCGAGTACTTTTGCTGCCTTAGTGTTCCAACCGAGTGCATACCTGCATGTTAAGATGGTCGACGAAATACTACTTCCAGCCGGAAATTCCCGTGCACCTGCATCTAGGGTTTGTCCAGATCAGAGTTTGGAACGTTCCCGATTGGCAGTCTCTCGAGAAGCGAGCACTCCTGCCCTGATGACGCCATCATGTTCAAATATTGGAACGATTTCTTCACGGTTGAGAAGGACACTCGAGCGTATAGTTTCGACACATGGTGTGCAGCAATTAGACTCAATCTACGGGCTGTGTCTTACGAAATGATATATGCAACCAGTTTGGCAAGCACCGCCTCCAACAACCATGTGCAGTTTGAGAGATATTTGCCACAATGTTTTCGAGGCCCTTTCACTCAACCGTATTTTCAGCTTGATTTCGATAACGGTTCCCGACATTTTACGTCCGCAGCGCAATTGCTTTCTGCTTCAGATGTCGAGAGAAAGGTCCATATTCACCGACAGCTTAAGAATCGCAGGGCGTGGATTATTATGTTAATGCTTATCTGGCTCGGTGATTGGTTTTCGGGCATTCTTATAGATGGATGCCTCAATCTAATTGGTTACAGAGCTATAATTAGATGTCAGGGATTCGCCACACCCGACGTTTTTTTAGGCTGGCAGTGACTATATGTAGTATTCGTGTGTTTTTTGCATAAATCAGAAAGTACAGACAAGTAGAAGATGGAAACGACGTGCGCCATTTATGAACCTTCTGCCATAGTCATTAATTTTCTTTCAACCTTAAATCCTGCCTCAACCGTGTTTGAGATGCGAAATATTGCGCGTAGTCTTCTCCGTCCCCCGTCGTACACAGCCTTCATGTAGGTTGTGCTAATTTGCTGTTCGGTATAAATAACCTCAGTCGATTTGGGGTCATTTTTACGCAGGACGACGCTTGAAGCAAACATCCTTACGCGTCAAAACAAAAGTGAGGGCCGGACACGTGAACGACGAAGCATGGGGGCACACCAGACTGTGCAGCGACGACGTGTAGGAAACCCCTATAACCTCCGGGGCAGTGAATAGAAGGCGCCTCAGTCGACTGCTAGTCCGCGCGGCTGGTGCACCAAAAGGGCTACTTTGGGAAGGCCTAGCCACCGAGCGATTGGACACGAGCTGCCGTGTCACAGCTCGGAAAGGAGCTCCGACGTTCGAGCTCGAGATCGGGTTCAATGATTTGAGCCGCAGGCCGTCCCAGAGTTGCGAAACATTCCCCATAAGATGGCGCCACCTGTCAAACCGAACCTCACTGCCCGGTGCGTGTAATAGTCACTGAGAGTTTAAGAAGCACGAGGTCGTGGCGAGTCACCAAGCATCTTATTATCGTTCCACAGCCAATGAGATTGCTGCAGTGGTCGGTAGCAACGTCAAAGAGCCAATCACGAGGCAAGGTGCGTGAACATGATATGCCTCGCCCTGCGTTGTCAGGGCTCTAGATTGCTGCTGCGTGAATTGCACACCGGGGAACTTGGGAGGTCATCGTCGCACATAATTCCGTTTCGTCGCGCGTCCTACGACAGCCGTTTCGTCAACCATGCGACTGGCGCGGTCCCGTATTCACGCCTGACGACGCGGTAAAAGCTAAATACCGGCCGAACCAACCAAATATAAACATTGCAAGCAAAAACAAGCATCATATAACCGATTTTTTTTTGTAAGTTTAAATTGAGATTGCCGGTGTACTTTGAGGATCACTTTCGACAGCAGACAATGAGCTGGCAGGCCAGTGCGGGTGGAAGGGTTTCGGACTTTAAGGGTGCACCCGATATTCTAAGAAACGTGAATGTTGGAGAACATTCCATTTGCGTCAGGGTGGGATCCCCGTCGGCCGAATGGGCGTTTGGTCCGAACGTTGAGGGAAGAACTAAGGTGTGAATATTTTGAGAATGATTGAACAGGGGTTGACGCAGAGATTGACACGGTCCATGATTTTGAAGCCGCATAGCTACGAGAAATCACCGTGTTGCGTGGTTTGGTGATGCCAAGTTTAGACTCGTTTGAGTGAAGTGGAGCCCTTCCCCACCGTTTTTAGATGAATATTGCACAACTCCCAAGTGTAGTGGTTGCATGATCGTCTAGTCTAACTCTGTGTCGGTTGGGCTCATCGCAAGATCTATTGAGCAGATCGCTTTAGTTCTTAAATATTTTAGATAGAGGACACCCCTACATTTTTAACGCAGAAAGTGGATTAGCACGTGGTAGTGAATTTAATTCGTAGGTCTCATTTCTCACGAGGCACTAAATTTCGCCCCGCAAAAGACATCGCGTGTCTCTTACCTGCCTGCTTGTAGTAGTGCAAGAGTAACCGAGTAAAGTAACAAAGCAGTTATTCGGATACTTATTACATTTCTATCGGTAATTTGTCGCGTTTAAGCATACGTAATTTAACCTAACTTCTTACCGCTTGCAGTAACAGGCCGACGCCGTCGTTCGACCTTCTCAAAAAGACGTCGATTAATTAAGTTTTTTGCACATGTTTTTGTTATTTTAGAACACGTATGAACAAAAACTGAAGGAAATTACTTTAAAAAGAATGCCCGAGAGCCCTCGAAACGGCAGTGAATGTTTAGGTATGGAAAGTAAAACACGCACTAACGAAGTGTCCTGATGAAGCTAAGTCGGTCGGCAAAACGTCTACCGCCGCTTCGGTACTCCCAGCGGGGGTTCTTTTCTTTAAACTCTAGTGACTGGAACATTAAACTCCCTAAAGAACGGTACGATAAAACGAAGCAGACTTTCCAAAGCGGGAGATGATTTCCGAAGCGGGCGAGGGAGACTACTCCTCTCCACTTCCGTACTCATCCCATTCGTCCTTTTCATCGCCGCCAGCACGGGGGAACCGTGGGCGCTAGCAATCAATTGTCTTCAATCTGCGTCCAGGCTCTGGGAACAATCTCGCCACCGCCTTCGAAAAAAAAAAAAAGAAGCTTACACAGCGAGCTTTTGTCGTTGTTCCCACCACACCACCATCTTCCATTTTCCGAACTCATCCCACACGCCTTAAATACTAGAAGAGTGAAAATCACAAAGAAAACGCCGGAAGAGAGATCGAACGTGCCCAGAAAGATCGACCAGGAATTAACAAGGGCGTTGCACAAAAGGACATACAGGGAGGAAGAGACGAAACGTTAAGAAACGAAAAGGAGAGAGGAGGCTTTCCCGAAACAGGGAAAGCCGGTCCCCCAAAACGTTCCCCTTGAAAGCGCGTGCACGGAGAGGAGACCCCAAGTCCAACTCCCCCCCCCTTCTCCCCTTTTCAAAGCGCACACCCTAGTCTATATTCCCTTTGACCTTAGGATGGACCGCAGCGAACGTTGTGAGCCGTCTAAGCCAATCCCAATGCCGCGTGAGCGTCACGTGACCCTCGAGAGGCTCGCAGCAACGCGCAGAACGCGTTGTCACGTGATACGTTCGCCTTGCTAGACTGGCTGGGATGGCTCGCGGCATCAGCTGTGGTCCATCGGAAGGTCAAACGGGATATAGGAGTCTAGCACGCATTTCCTTTATTTTGCTAGTCCTTTTTTCTTTGCCGTCAGCGTACTCACAGACGTCAGCGGAAGACGAATTGCTGCGAGCTTCCGTTACTCACGGACTTTTCTTTTTTTCCTCAGGTTCTCTCTTTTTTCTTTTTTACTGCCGCCTTCCTCGCATCTTCTTGGCCTCTTTGCCTTCTCTAGGCCGCTCGCTGCGCCCGATCTGCTTCGCTCGATTGGCGAGCCCTTTCCCGGGCTCTGAGGCACTGCTAAAAGATTGGAACGCCGCCTTTGTGCACTTGCTCGTTCTTCGGCGGCTGTGGTGGAGGCACCGAGATCGGGCGACGCTGGAGGCCGAGTCGCCTCCACCGCCGCCGCCGCCCCGAGTTTCGGCGAAGAGAGACGAGCGCCGCGGTCGCCTCATTAATTTGAACCCGCGCGCCAACCGTCGAGGCAAGATGTCCGCTTCGATGGGTCCGCAGCGAGATTGCGGGGCAGAAATTGCGGGGCTATTGGTTCGTTAGGAATGGCGAGTCGCACTGCGGAGAGTATTTTCGGAGCGGCGTGAAAATGGGACCGGAACGGGTGCGAAAGCGAATCTGTCGATGTGAGGAAGATGTCTCTCGTTATGCTACAGCTATAACAATTACTGGTTCCGAAAGCGTGCAAGGGTGGCATCTTCTCGTAGGCAGGAGGGGAATATGGCGACGTCGAACAGGGCATGCATTTTCCAACATCGCACAGTTAAGAAAAACATACACATATACACGCAGTCAACATGTAAGATGTTTATGTTGACTGTGTTTATCACCACGCGCCATGGGGTTGGCAAAGCACAGAGCACGCGCTGAGTCCCACTGATTATTAAGGTGTTATGGACTAGGGAGGGTTAAGAATGACGGCTATGTCCATCGTCGCAGCGATTGTGCAGGAGCCACTACTCTGATGCACGTCAATGCATTGACTATCAGGGGTCAAAATTGAATGCTTACGCAGTGCTCATGTTTACTGGCTGAGCCGCATTCAACTATTCGCTTCGAGACCCATATTGCTGTTAGTGGAAGCGTGCTCTTGTTTATCCATGGTTCTCTATGAGGCACGTGGTGATTCCCTGTATCCAGAATGCGGGTGGATACAAAGCATCCGCACCAACGGCACGGAGCACGGGCAAGGGTGCAGAACACGAGCTTGTAGCAGTTAATTCCAGTGCGCGAGCGCTGCATTGGCGCGTCCCATGGCTTCAGCCTCGCTTCCGTAGTGTTCCTTTTACTCCAAGTGTAAAAAAAAGCGTAGTTCTACGTTTTACCACATGAGCCGTGCCGATCGAATCTCGAGGCGAATATTCGCCGCGGGGATCGGTCAGTTTGACGACAAAAACCTGGGGATCGCATTGTTGACGACGCGAACAATGCGATTCCCACAACTTCGTCATCAAGTTTTACGAAGGAGAGACTGAAAGAAAATGTCCGCCTTCATCCCTGGTCGGTGGAGTTGCGTGCGAGTACACTTGAGTCTCAGCTAGAGCCAGAAACCTGTGTAAAGTGAGAAACGTTCCTACGCCTCATCGTTGCACGGCCCCTTTAGAATGCAACGTGAATGTCTTTCAGCCTACAAGCAGCGCCAGCTACAGGAAGTTGGACAAAGAAGGAACATAATTTGGTCCCACTGTTCTAAGATTTTTTTTTAGTTACAGACCGGTCATTAGGCACATCAGGCCCCCCCCCCCCCCCCCTCTGATGTGCCTAATGACCGGTCTGTCAGAATGTGACGAAAGGGAAGACAGAAGTCTTACAAGGGATCATGGTAGTACGGGAAGAGAAGTTTTTGTTTCAGAGCTAAAACGGCGGAAAAAAAAAGCTAGAGAATTTTTGAATGATTCTGGATTATAAAATATTGTTCGACGAGTTTTATTTGCCCTTTTTCGCCTGCATACTACCGACGGGTTTTTAAATCTGGACAAATTGGTACAAATCAGCCGCAGAGATGTGTAACGGTCCTGGAAATTCGCCGACCATCCACCATGGCGACGTCCTTCTTGCCAGACTTGTACGTAATCGGTTACAAGTAACAAAATTACTTGTAGTCTCTTACATTTATGGGTAATTTCTTAAGGGGAACAATAACTTATTTTACAAATTACTTTGCGAAGTAATATCTTTACTTATTAACGTAAGGGAATCAGTCTAATTCGTCACGTTTTCATATGCATTCACGGAGGAAAAAAGCGGAAATTTGAAACACCAACAATAAAAAGTTGTTATTTCTAATTACAGATTCTTTTGGAGTCACACTGTCACCTGCGCTTAGAAAACGCAACGCTTGCCGTTGTTCAGATGCTCAAGTCTTTATTAACGTCGCCCAACACCTCGGCTCGAATCTTTCTTTTTGTGGCTTTGTTGTTCGCAAAAGTAAAGCCGGGGTCACACTGCTCATACATCATACAAAAGCCAGTGTGCAAACAGGAGTCACCGCAATATCCGTGGTTCGAATGCCGCGTGCCAAGTTTCATCCTTGAACTCATTGCCATGCAGCATTCGAAGCATGGATTTCGCGGTGACTCGCGTTTGAATCTGTAAGCAGGCTATTTTTTATATGATGTATAAGCACTGTGACCCTCGGGCTTACCCCGCTCGGGAAACTGAAAAAGCACGCGCAGATCAACTCAATCCAAATACCGTTGTCGACCGCACGCGGTCGCACATGGCTAACGTCTCAAGCACTCCAAGCAAGGACGGGAAATCCTCAAATTTCTGCGGCGCTCAACAGAAGGCCTTCTTGACATTTCCGATCAACTCCCTTCTTAGGAGCATCGCAGGGACATTACCGAAAATAAGCCGACTGCCCAAGAAGTTGACCCCCAGCAGCAAGCACGCATCGCAAAAGCGCACTTTTAAATGATTGAAACCGGGACCGATCCCACTCACATCATGGCCGCATACATCGACACAGCGCACAAGATTCCCGGGCACCCCTGAAACCCACGGCGGTCTCCTTTCCGGCTCTCAACTCCTCGGCCACGACTGCATTTCCAGCACGAACGTCCACCAAAGGGGGTAAACTAACCGCGACTCAACTAGCACTCAAAATCTCACTCAACTCAGAAATATCACTAGCTCACGAGCTCCGAGAATTCTCGGACTCACAGGACTCAGTAGTGGAGTGCAGAAAAGCAAGAAGCCCGAGCCGCATAGTTCGGGCAATGAAAAAAGCTGGCGTCCCGATCCCTGCAGAAGGGAACGTCCACCAAAATCTGCTGGATCCTTCCGACCATCGACCTAACGCTAAGAAATGCACCTATACCCCGGGCAGAGCGCCTACGAATCCTTGGCATGTACCTCCAAAACCACGGAGGAGCACGACACACCGTGGAGCTCCTGCGCAGACAAGCCGACCAAATAGCCCACCTAATCCGACGGGTGTCCAGTCGGAAGGGGGGTTCAGTGAACAAGATACGCTGCGAATCTATCAAGCCCTCATTGTGAGCCGGTTCACATATCATGTGCCTTTTCACAACTTCACCATGACCGAAGTGGACTGGCTAAACACTGTGCGCCGCAAGGTGATCAAGACAGCCCCTGGTCTACCAATAAGTACGTCAACGAAGCGACTCCTGATGCTGGGGGTCCACAACACGATGGAAGATCTAGTCGAACCGCAAAAAATAGGACAGCTCACACACCTCAGCGCCACCCGAACGGGCCGAGCAATGCTGCGCAGACTTGGTTACACCAATGTCACGCAGGAAGAACCACCCGCCCCAGCGCGGCTGAAACCGGACATCCTGAACCGCGTACAGGCGGCACCTATTCCTAAGAACATTCACCCAGACGAGGCTCGGGTCCGGGCCTTAGAGAAAGTCTACGGTCCAGACCCACAAACATGGTACACAGATGCTGCTCTCGACAGGGAAAGAGCTGGAGCAGCAGCCATTGCAGTGACAGACAGAGACGGCACTTGCCACAGCACGGGCTCAATCTCAAATACCGGATCAATCCAGGAGGCGGAGGAAATGGCCATAGCGCTGGCCATCTCGCACGCAATCCCACGCAGAGACACCACCGACCTCAAACATAAGATAATTATCGTCACCGACTCGCATGCAGCGTGCAGAGCGTTTGCGGGCAACACCCTCTACCCACATGACAGCAAACCTCATCAACGCCATAAGCGCCGAATGGTTACAAATACCGGTCATCCGGGTCATCTGGACCCCTGCACATCTGGGCTTATCCGGCAACGAAAGTGCTCACACACTAGCCCGAGCGGTAGCGACGAACTGGGCTTTGTCGGATGGGATCAGGATACAGCGGGACCCAGAGCCAAACGCACCCGCGGACTCCCAGTCCCTCCGCACCCCAACCGACACACACCTTAACACCTACCACCTGGTAACGGAATACTACCGAACAACTCGCCGGGTCCTGCCACCTCCGCATCGGGAACTATCCCGGGCAGAGGCAGCGGTGGACTGGCGACAACTTCAAACGTTTACGTTCCCTAACCCCCACCAGCGACATCGCTGCAGTGGTTCCCCAACCGCTACCCAGGCACCTGTCCGAACTTGGATTGAGCGCGTTGGTAATAGATTCAGAAATATACGAAAGAGTCAGACAAAGAGGACGGACAGGACAAACATCTTTCGACTTTCAACACATTGATGTCTTTATTGTCAGGCTGACAAGCAACGACCTGCCGAAGATTTGGGGAAAGGGTTAGTGGGAAAGATTAGACCAGCTTTCCCAAATCTTCGGCAGCTCGTTGCTTGTCAGCCTGACAATAAAGACCTCAATGTGTTGAAAGTCGAAAGATGTTTGTCCTGTCCGTCCTCTTTGTCTGACTCTTTCGTATATTTTTGCACCTGTCCGGGATGTGGCAGCGATCACCCTAACGTGTTCCAATCCATCTGGAAATGCTCCCTCCCCCTCGGTGAGGGTATCATCCCCATTCCTTGCCCCACCTCTTCCTCCTGGGAGGCGGCCCTTTCCGGCACAGAGCTCGATGACCAGCAGCGACTGGTTGAGCGAGCCCGCCGAATCTGGGCGGCCAATAGAGCCCTGGACTAAGGGCACCGAGCAGAGACCGCAAGGTCCTTTCACTTTATCGATTAATAAAGTTTACGATGATGATGATGCTGGATCCCAGCGCATGCAGGCATCCAGGGCAGAAAAGAGGCACATCAGTTAGCTCGCGCGTTCCTTTCCTCTCCTAGAAGCTGGTGACATCCCTCCACACACAGACGACCATGGCTACTCCCTCGCTTGTGATCAGGATCAAGGCTGCCACAACCTTCAAGAATACGACCCGGACGAAGAACTGGCCCAGATCATGGACGAGTATACGCAACTACACTATGGGAGGAACTTCCCCCGAACGTGGATCCCCTCCCCAGGGGTTTCGGCAGAGGGGCCAAGGTTCTCCTCACAAAAATTCGAACACCACTCTCATGCCTGCTCGCATCGCATCATGGAGCAAAGGAACCAAGTCTAGAACCTGCTCAAGATGTAACATGGGCAAAAAGGCCAACACGCACCACATTTTGTGATAGTGCCCCAAATCAAGTGATGCCAGGACCGAGCACCGACCCCCAGATATCGGCTCCCTAGAAGGGTGGACTCACCCGCCTGGGTCCGAAAGCGACCAAAGAAGAGCCCTAATTAGCCTCCTCGATCTTATCTACGAGACCAAGTTAGAGATCGTCCTATAGTCCCTCCCCTTTTCGTGCGTGCCAGCGTCCAGACTGCGTTGTCGCCGAAGCTCTCCCACTTCCCTTCCCATGCACTATGACCAATATACGCTTTATAAACTGAACCCAGGCTTAACTCGTCATGTAAAGAACCGGACTCTCGATGCAAACAATATTAAGCAAACTTGAGGTCAAAATTAATTCTACTAACGACTGGAAGAAAATACCGTCAAAGTGCACGCGAGTTGACATAGCGGATATATGCGCGCATTTTCCTTTTGTCCCTGCACTCTTTCCTTGCCTTCAAAGACGCGGAGAGGTGGACACCAAACGATGGCACGCCTTTCAAAAGCTCGATACATTAACAATGCCCTCTTCGGTTATAGTGACTGCGGCAGTTTGCATAATGTCACAGAATAAGGAGACGGAGCGTCACCTTCTTTTGTGACCTCTCTTGAAATGAAGTTCAACATAGAAATTGACTGTAAACGATGTCACATTAACAGGCATACTGTTCGAAAGATATCGGAACCTTTCTAATATTTTGGAGACAAGAATGTTTTTTGGTTTTGTGCTACTTTTCACCTAATATTATAAAAGCTCCATGTTGCCTACATTCTTGTCACCCTTCGATTGTGTCAGCTTTTTGTGACCTACACAAATTTATAAATAGTTTCTTTAACAATAATAGGGCACGTTGTCGGTATAATGTGCATTTTGACGCGGAACCTATCGCGTTGGTTTTTTAGTCACTTTAAAGCAAGAAAAAAGAAGAAAGGTAAAAGCTGACGTTAGCTTTTGTGTTTTTTAGTAGCAATGTTAGATTAAAGATTCCCGTCTTGACCCGTTGGCTGTCGCTGGAGAGGCACGCTTACGCTGCCTCACTTGATATCTAGTTTAAGAACACTGAGCTGTGGTGCGGCCTACAAGTGCTACATACGTGCGTGTCCATTTCCTTGATGTAATCGACATTCTACTTTTGATTTTGAGGGATCCGCTGATGTTGTTGTTGGTTATATATCCAAAAAGCTCCAGCCTCTTATTCACCGACCTCTCAACAAACGCCTGACATATGATCCGTGCTAATGAGAAATTAATATAAAAACATATTTATGATTGAATTGTTATCTAATTACAGTGTCTTTCTATTTTCCTGTACCACCATTTGGCAATATTTGCCTGCTGAAATACGTTTAGATATGCATCCATTAATTTTGTTCCAGGTTTGATTACTTGTATGACAACATTTACAGCCTTGCAATTCTAACAGCTATAACTCCGAGTGTAACTGTGAAGCTTTGCGCTTTTACCAGGGCAGATAGCTGTTCCATCATTTGCAAGAAGCACGCAATGCAATGCGTCAAGCTTTCGTGACTGCCCCAATTGAAAGGATGTTCAGCTCGGCGGACGACATCCTCACTCAGAAACGAGACAAGATGTCCGACGATGCTTTCGAAAGCCAGCTGTTACCCAAGGTCACGCAAGTGTGGGCAACAATAAACGGTTCCATTACAATCTTGTGTTTTTTTGTTTTTTTTGTCACCCTAAGACACTAAGGTTAAGTAACGTCGCGAAAGTAACGAATTACTTTTTGATGTAACGGCCCCTTACTTTTATGGAAGAGTAATTGTAACTGTAATTACTTACTATTTAGCCTCGAGTAATTGTAAATGTAATCTTTTTTGTTTTGTTTTGTTTAGTAACGTGTTCAAATCTGGTCCCTGCAAACTAGCTCGCTTGCCAGACAAGCTCTCGAAGCAAACGGAGGGGCCAATTTTCGAAGCGGTTCGTTCCACTTCAGGGTCCTTTGTTCCTTTAAACTGGCACCGCACGATCGGACGACGATCGAAATTTTCCCTTCTTGGCGTCTGTCCTCTCATGTTTCCCAACCGGCGGCGACGTGCTCGAGTGTCACAGCGGCAAAGTCCCGTCCTCCGACTTTCCCGGGACGGGGGCGGAATAGAGTTACACTTTAATTGGAGAGCCGACACAGCCCCGTCCTGTCTCCTCCATTGCTCTCGGTTTCGGTCTTCTCTTCCCCCCCCCCCTTTTTTTTTTCTTCTAAGGCTTATTTCATTAGTAGTTTTTTTCATTTTCTCCCTCTCTTTTGTTCATCCCCCCTTTTTTGTGTGTGTGTGCTTTGTGGCGTATTTCGAAATAAAGATTACATCTCGTTCCTCGAGATCTCCCAATCCAGTTTCCGATTCTTCCTATCTCACCTTGTTCACGCTCTTTACGTTTTTCGCGGCATTGTTCTTTTTTTATTATTATTACTTTTTTTCATTCGTTATAAATTTTATTTATCTATATTGTTGGCAACAATGGCGATGGCTGCTTCTGCCTTGTTCGCGGAAATTTACTTCTCTTTATGTCTTCTACCAAGAGTACAGGCATCTTTCCCCACCCTTCGTTTTTCTTTTAAATTATTTTTTTTTGTATTCATTGAACAATCTAGCAGTTTTTTTTGTAATACTGGAGTTTGGTTGTTTTAGCTTGTTTTTGTTGCCTCCTTTTTTATTTTTGTGCTTAAAACTATCGGCGAAGGCAGGCTGGGTGAGGCACCCGCGGTAAATGAGTTTAGCGTGAACCACAGACATGTCAGGCAAGAACAAATTACCACCTTTCCTCCCATTTTTTTATTTGTGTTTTTCTTGTTTAATAATACTACTTTGTTTTTAAGTTACTGCACCTTTTACAAGCTTTTCTTCCACTCTTTTTTTTTTGCCGTTAGTGTGTAAAATTCGCCTCTCTTCATCGAAGCTGGCCTGCGTTCAATGCTTCGCTCTTTGCCACAGCCAAAATGAAATAAAAAAATACTATGAAACGGCGAAGACCGGGCCTCAATAGCCAGAAATCATACATCTGCAGTGATTACTTGCGAGTTATCCCCTTCTCCTCTTTATTTTCATTTTTTTTTATATGGAAGGATAGAGCAAAATGAACAGGAGTAAACGACCACACCAAACATGAAATAAATAAAACTTTGCCCCAACTTTTTTCTTGAACGGAAAGTTGAGGGTATATATTTAAGTCTTTTGTTCATATTTTCTAGGAACGTTCCGCTTGTTCTTCCATTACGATGATGAGCGAATGGGTCGGAACAATTCTTACGATGCTTACCGTCTGCTACCTCCATTGTCGATTAGCGACTTGAGCACTGGACAACCGTTGGAGGTGCCCGAAGGACCACGCTAATAGTCCGGAAAAGCTTCAGAGATTCTGGGTGGCGCTATCCTTAAAAAAGTTGCAAGTTTAAATACAATGAGAATGTAGCAAGAAAATATTTTTGTTTGTTTTGTTTTGTTTATAGCAGAAATGTGGTTCCACTCCCGACAGGGTGTTCAGAACAACCTTTTAGATTAAAGATTAAAACAGCGCAAGGACACGGACAAGAACAAGAAGGTAGACGAACAAGGCGCTGCGTTGTTCGTCTACCTTCTTGTTCTTGTCCGCGTCCTTGTTCGTCTACCTTCTTGTTCTTGTCCGTGTCCTTGCGCTGTTTTAATCTTTAATCATGAAATACCAACTAGCCCACACTTCTACTTTAGTCAACCTTCTAGAGCGCAGCTCTTAGGCGCCTGTTTCCGAATTTCGCGGCGTCGGCGTCGCTGTCAGCGTAACCGGCCCACTGAATTTAGCCGGAAAATTGACGTCACGTGACCTCAACAACAATTCAATTCCCCGCTAAATTTAGCGGGGAAATTCAGTTCATCCGCTAGACTTAGCGGTCACATTCAATTTCTTCGCTAGATTTAGCAGGAAAATATACATAACGTGATCTCAACACCAATTCGATTCCCCGCTAAATTTAGCGGGGAACTTTCCCACCGGATTTAGCGGGGAATTTTCCCGCTACATTTAGCGAGAAAATTGACGTCACGTGACCTAAACACCAATTCCCCATTAAATTTAGCGGGGAATCGAATTGGTGTTGAGGTCGAGTGACGTAAATTTTTCAGTTAAATCTAGCGGAGAAACAGAATTCGTTCGTAGGTGATGTAACATCAAGTCATGTGACGTCATATTCAACGCTAAATTTAGCGGGAAACTGAATTGGAGGAGGAAGGAGAGGAGGGTTGGTGTTGAGGTCACGTGACCTAGAAAATTCAGCTAAATCTAGCGGAGAAACATAATTTGTTCGTAGGTGATGTGACATCAAATCATGTGACGTCATTTTCCACGCTAAATTTAGCGGGAAACTGAATTGGAGGAGGAAGGGAGAGGAGGGGATGGAGGAGGAGAAGGAGAGGAGGAGGAGAGGGTGCGGAGAAGGAGTAGGGGAATACCCTCCCCTTTGTACCCTCACCTATTCCTCCTCAAAAGCTGCGCTCTAATTTCGCATTACAGAGATATGTAAGCGTCTTTCATTTTTTCACTTGTATACGATAAAGGCACGGTGTGGTTTTCGTGCAGTCTGGACGACGTTTTTTCACCTATCTTTTTCGTCGTCGCGCGCGCATGATCAATACGCTAATCCTCACGAAGCGACTGATCCAAACGCAGCTAAGAGTTGTACAACTTAACAGCTTACTTAGATTGCATGCACCCTTTTAGTTCTCGCGTCTGTTTGTAAAACATTTACGCCAGAATAGCAGCATGTGGACATGCGGAGACGTACCAACATCCTCACATGTGCGAGCCGCTATTGGCGAGATCGAACTATAGGGGCGCTCTGAAACGTTCGTTGTCCCCACACCTCGGTGTTTACCCAATACAAGGCCTGTAGACATGGCCACAGGCCTTGTGGGCATGTTCACGTCTTAACTTAAGAATACTAACAATAAACTAAGTGGCGTTTATTGTTAGTGCCGGATCTCTCCCCATAGACGTCGTCAGAGAATGCGAGCTTGACCCACTTCGGCTTTTGTGTTGAGCTGGACATGAAACATTGCATGGTGCATTTTTCATGCAGGCCCGAGTGATAACAAAAGAGCCTCTCCTCTCTCTCAGGCGACCGGAAAACACGAGTTCCAGCCGATCGCTGACGCGGCGTTCGGTTAAGTCAGCCAAACGTTAAGTCATTGTTATTTGTTGTCCCCATCCGTGTAGTTCTAAAGTTAGTCGCTTGGGGCGCCACGGTCTGATCTCCTCCCCAATAGGCGTAGCGGCGCATGCACTACAGCGCCCTAACCTAAGCATCCCCCTCTCCCCGTAAACCAGAGGAAATGCCGGTTGTAGTGGCGGGACAGCGCTGTTGTGATGTGCAGGAAAGTGCACCATCAGAGTTCTAGAAATTGCCACCACGGACTTACTCCACAAGCTTTTTTCGAATACGCTACCGGTAAAACTGCTCTTTCACCCAAAAACACCGGCCACAGCGGAGACAGCACCAGAAACTGCGCGGGCAACGACGACCGATCGATACAAGTAACGACATTGAGCAGCCTTGTTGCACGGGGGCCTTTAGGGCAGCGAGAAACTGCCCGGACCTCCTCGTAGCGTCTGCGGCGCCAACCCCGGGCTCGAGTGTCCCAAGGAAGGCGCCTCGGGGGCGCACCGCGGCCGGTAATAAGGCGCGATTAGGCGGTCACCGTCCTCTCGGTACTCCCGCCGAAACTAGACTCCGTCACGCCGCGGAGGTGAACCGAAGTCTGGGCTACGAGCCAACCGAGCGCGATGACGTACTGAGAACCCGACATGTCACCGCGTGCTTCGGCAAGGTTGAAGCATCAATTCGGTATTGATTTCAACGTCCACCCGGTGTTGTCAGTAGAAAGTTTCGGATACGGGACCCCAACATTTTGGTTCTTCGAATTGTTTAGGGAGTCACACTGCGCATGCGCTGAATTTGTGACGCCCCAAGCCCTTTTGGGGGGGGGGGGGGGGACCCAAAGCGTTGGGGACCGGTATTCTAAAGCTTCCTGATCATCCTTGAGAATCAGTGGCGCCAAGGAGCTTTCTGAGTGCGCGTTTGCATGCGTGAGTGAGAGCCTTCGACGTGGTCCATCTTTGACTGAAAACAAAGCCTATGAGCGGTGCTTCTCCAGTCCTGTGTGCGCAGCACGGAAATAGAGGGCCTTAGAGCGATAAACTGGCAGCCAACGTTACTAAAACACTCAGTTGGGAAACTCAGCCTTGAAACCTGGATCGCTGGCGTCCACCGAGACTGAGCTAAGTACGATAACAGCGCCATTCTTTAGCGAGTCACTGAACGTTCCCAGAGTACCGAAACTCCCAGGCCCGAGGTGCCAAGATGGCGGCTCAATCTTTTCTTTGCTGTGGTCACCATAAGCTTTTAGAACGCATGTTTTTGCGTAACAACAAACGAAAAAAGCTCTTCTTGTAGGAACTCGTATTGAAGATGACTACAAAATGACAGAAGCGTGATGTTCGCATAACATTTTAGTGTACAGTGTTTTGCGGCACAATTATTATTGTTTTTATACAGCCATTTCTCACTGGAGATTTCAGGTACCACGTCCCGGCCTGGGCGCGTCCTAACTTCGGTTAGAATGCACCCAGGTTGCTGCTCATTCGCTTGGGAGACGGGGATTGGCATCCCTGAAACCCTTTCCACCGTTAAAGCAAGTAGGCAGGCGAGCTGGTTAAGGATAGACATAGTAAAACCTGGAGCTAGGGGACAAAGGGGAAGGACAGACACGAAACTGTCCGTCCTTCTTGTCTCCCCTAACTCCATGGTTACTATGTCTTTCCACCGTATATGTTTCGGCGACAAAATAGCTGATTAAAGCCAAAATAGAACCGTCACATCAGACGCTATCTAATGCGTCCCTAACCGATACAGCCGTGCAGTTCCCCAAGTGGCCGCTGCGGGAGAAATGGCGGCGTTGCGATTCACCGTTAGCTCGATTCTGGTGTACGAATCGGTGCCACTTTTTCAGAGCAAGCTCTATGGCAGTTTCCCAACTGAGTGGTTCTAGTAACGTTGCTGTGCAGCTGAAAGTGACCCCCAATTGGCAGCCGCCATGTTGCACATTTTTGACCACAAGACACGTGACCTTATAGTTTTACGTCTAGATTTTAACGATGTACAGCGCACAAATAACTGCTTATTGATCTTTAATAACAGTACCGACGAGATAAGTTATGTTTCGTTTGTTTTAAGTTCAAAATGTGCTTTTACGACATAAACTCGGTGAGCTTCGCAATGCCTCCGCTAGATGCCGTCCGACGCGGTGCTATATTTTGGGTTTTTATTGGAGCTAGACACTGATCTCTGTGGCTAAAAGTATTGAACAAATAGTTTACCATGTTTTTTCACCGCGATCGCAATACAAATATCGGCTCCGTTTTGCGTAAAAGCCTCAGAATTTGGTACAGTCACGTGTCTAGGGGTCAAAATTGTACAACATGGCGGCAGCCAAGTGAGGGTCACTTTTGCCTGGTGAACGGGATACCAGTTTATCGCTCGAAGCCCCTCTACCTCGTTGGTGCGCGGGGTTACATTCCGCGGAGAAGGAGAGGTAATGGGGAAGGGGAAGGAAGACACGCAGTGACGCGTTATCAACAATTATCGTTCCGCTTATAAAAGAAAAAAAATCTTTTTTTATTATTGTAACGTGATGTTGTCGATTCCCGCAAGAAAGTGGCCCTCAATGAGCAGCATCGTGGTGACAGTATCTCTACCCATAGTCTCTGGTCTCCAAAAGGTGCGGTGGTGATAGGGGCGGAACGTAAACGCCCAAATAGAAGCGCGTGTATGCGTGCGCGGACGTTTGCATGTCATTTTGTACGACCACATGCGGGCGTACCTTCATGTGCTTTTGCGTGTATGTGTATGTGTGTGTGTGTATGTATGTATGTGAGTGGGGGTGCTAGTGTGAGATAGATAGAAGGATTTAAATACGAAGAAAAAGAAATACAAGAAAGATAAGAGAAAAACATACTTAATTTCTAAAAAGGGATGAAAGGGGCAAAGGGTAAGCCTGCTTTAGACGGTATATACTCACGTGAGCGAGTCTATGTTTGTGTGTGCATCTGTGCGTGTGTGGCTCTGTAAGCGAAAGCTCAAGAAAGAGAGAGAGAAAGCCGTGGAAAAATGTGAGCCGGCTTTGAGAGATAAACTGAGGATGCCGCGGACGTTGGACGGACACATCCATCATTCGGGAGCTTGTTTAGCCGCCGTGCAGGGGGATGGTCGCGCGCCGCTCGCAGCCCTGGATGAAACTGGGGGAATCCCCTCGACAGTCCCGATAGTGATGAGGCGCTGCTCATGGTGAAGATTCCGGACAACTGGGAACTTATAAGAGAAATTTATGTGGGGTAACTAGCATTGTTTTCGACGCTATTCTTCTTTTTCTTCAGTTCATCTCGATATCCTACGTGTTTTCGACCTTCGATTTCAGTCACTGTGTGTATTGCTTTGAAGGGTGGATCTATGTATCAATGCTAAAAGATTCTCGCTTTGATTTGGCTCATGTTAACGTAAAAAAGTGGGGTTTCGCTGTCGGGCATTACGTTCATTTGGTCCAGTATCAAATTTGGTGCATTTGTGATGCACTCTTTAGAAACATTTGCAAAATCTCTAAGCGGCGCAGAAATTGTTTTTGCTGTATTTTTTGCAGGGCATTGGGAGAGACAATCGCTGCTATTTACGGAGGGAGCTGGGCCAATCGCAAGACCGATAATACGCTTATGCTTTTAAAAAAAAAAAGCAGTCTGAGTTGTGAGATTAGGCACGACGTTTCGCCGCGCTGTGTCAAAGTGCGGACTGCTTTTTTTTTTGGTTATATCTAAATGTATTAGACTCTTATAGTTCACAGCGATTGGCTCTCCCAAACGCTTTACGGTAAAACAAGAGGCCTCAGATTTCTTAGTGTGTGAAGATACAAGAAAGACTCAGATGAGACAGCATTTGTATATATAATTATGAAGAATGAAGTGGTTTGTGCTGGCCAACATTGAGTCCGAACTTGAATGGACAACATCAAACTCAACGCGGTGGCCATGTTGCTTGCCTACTTCGTGTTCCCAGGAAATTGCGGAATAAGATTAGCATAAGAACACCTGAAAAATATCAAAGGCAATGAAAAAACGTAAACAAAAATAACGAAAAAAAAAACACGTTCCCATTTGTCTATTAGTGCACCGTCTCGAGATTAGGGCTGGATGTGAACTGTACGAAACCATTAGTCGACTAAGGATGCCCCTATCACAACACTCCTATGGCCCAAATTAGAGTGTCTAAAATTCTAAGGTTTACTGTGTTTTCTTTTTTTTAAATTCCTATGGAACCTTATGGTAATTGTCCTGTATTTGCTTTGATTCACAACTATGAGTCTGGGAATCTGCAACACAACACCAACAGGAGATACAGTAATACCCCATTCACGCGACCGTAAAGGTACCTTTCAGCTAAGAGGACCTTTATTCTCTGCGGACCAATCAATTCACGATCTTCCGCGCGTGGCGTGTGCTCGCGACTTAAGAGCACGGGCTGATTCGCCGATAGCAAAGGGGCCTATGCTAAAGGTACCTTTAGGTTGACCGTGTGAATGGGGTATAAGTGGTATTGCTACAGGTTATTTGCTTATTTTTTTCTGGTTCGAATAAAAAGGTTTACTGTTATTTAAATGAGTAAAGGTACAGATTAACTTTTAATTTAAGGGAACGATGTTTTAGTTCCATTATTTAACCGTATTCCTGATAAATTTAGTAATTTCGGATTTCGTTGTATACAGATGAATGCTTACGTAGAAAACGATAATTAACACCAGCCGGCTAACACACAAACGGTTCGGACCGCACGACATCTATATCTGGTGCCTGCTACTCGAGAAGAAGATAGATAATTATTGGTGTTGATAAGGTATTAGGCTGGCATGCGAATAGCAGTTTCCGTCAAATAGCGCTGGCTCGTGCATTTGCACTAACGCATGGCAAGATCCTGCTTACGTTTGTGCAGCGAATGATATGCATGACACTAACGTTATTCGATTTCGAGCACTCTATTTCCTTGATTAGTCATTTCAAACTCGGTATGAGAACAACAACAGCGGAACTTTATTGATGTAGAATGTTGGCGAGACCACTGTGCAGTGCGCGTTACGCCGTAAGCATATATTTTATAATCACTGTGATGCTTTCTTTTTTAATATTGTCCCTACTAGAGTCACTGAAGAAGGCTTAAGAAACGCAGGACATGGTCTATTATGATCACGTTTGTCGCTTAGCGATTCGTCCTTTGGTGTTTTCATTGGCTGATACCTCGAATCTTATTGGCTGCAGAGCAATAAGAAACTCACGACTCGCCCCACACCCTGCCTTGGTTTAAGCTCTCAGAGACTCTTCTAGTTTAGCAAATATTTCTCCAAATAAAGGGATGCTGACAAATAAGAACACAGACACACTAAAAGCCACAGAAAAAAAAATACCACAAGTTTTTTTTTGTTGAATTGTCTACTTTGTATTTACAATTAACTAAAAATAAAATGTATTTCTCCGATATAAAAAAATGTTTCTTTCCTCAACGCGGTTTATTTTGTGGGGAGGAGATGTGGGTCTAGGAGAACTTGTCACAAGCCTAGTCGCACAGTCAACTGGTCATAAGTGAACTCGCCCGGCAGCCCCACTCGCCACAGGGCATTTTGCGTACAAGAAGTTCTTGTCATGCCGAGGACACTCGTCAAACGGAACACTCGTACTGAGACTTATCGTAACATTTTTACCCCGCAAACGAAATAGAAAAATTTACTTTAGTTTCGTCATGGTATTAGTCAATATTATCGAGTTAATATAAACAATTTAAGTCGCAAGCGAGGTAATTGCGGTGACGTACGTTCGGGGAAATCTTACGTCAACTTGAAATAAAGCAGAAATAGAATATACTCGTGATCATGCATTAGATTTATATACCCGAGTTCGGAGCACAACCCACACGCTAGGCGTGGAGCTTTGTCAAAGAACTTTTGTCGTGTGAGCCTTCCGGCGACAAGCGTCTTTTGAGCTACTCGCTCGCGCCTCTGACTTTCATAGGACGCCAGCGTGTGGGTATTTTTTATTATTATTATATTAGCAATTTTCAGAACTGGCATTCCGAATCCCGAGGATGTTAGGTATGACCATAGCCTCCTCTATCCTGACAAAGCCTGGCAGATCGCCAGGAAAAGCGGCTGCCGAAATTGAAAAGGTAGAGCGGCAGACAACGCATGAAAAGGAGATTCAGGTGACTGGTGCCCCGCTGCGGCGAGACGCCGAAACACACTTCTCCTGAGCAATAGAATGTCCGCTCATGCTCCTCGCGTTCCTCGCGCTACCGCTTCTTTCTCGTCAGGTTTGAAAACCATGTTCAGGACCTCGCCGCTGCAAAAGTTTTGCGCCGAGAAATGCTTTGTGCTACCAGATCCTTGCGCTCCAAATCTGCGACCGGACACTCTATAGCTCCGTCGTCGAACTGCCAGGCTTTGTGAGTAGAGCGGAGGCTATGGTATGACATATTCGAAGGCTGATAACTCATGAAACAAAATAGGTACCTTTTGAAGTTATGCGTATCATAAGATATCTCAGATAGATTACTGGACGTTTCTTGAGATATTTCTTAGTGTGCTGATGCGGAAACAATCACAAATACCAAGACACATCCGGCATCATGTATAATTTGATGCAGAAGATCGCTTTATTCTTTTTACTTGTTAATAATTGCCTTGCAGTTGTTTTGATTCTCCACACACCCAATGAATGCCAGAACGGCATTTTCTGCAAATCGTGTGCGAAATATCTTGGTAGAATGGCAGCGAAACACTCCCAGTAAAATAGCACTGAAGCCCCACGTTTAGTGTTCGTTAGCTTCAGAACTCTCCTGGACGTAGTCTTACCAAATACGAGCGTCCTAAACGTATTTTAAAGTCAAACCCAAATCATTTTTGTTATTAAAAAGACAACGAAGGACTAATTCTGGGCGGGCGGTTTCTATACGTAAAGCACGATTGGCCCTGTCCCTCCAAAACGCAGACGATCTATACTTCTCCATCTCATGAGTTGCGTGCAGCGGAGGCAATAGCACAGGCGCAGCGCGTGGCTTTCAGTTTTGCCTTCCTTTCAGGAGCACTCCGCAAGGAAAGCAAATCTGAAAGCCATTGGCCCGCGCCTATGCATTTGCATTTGCTGCACACAACTCCTGAGATAGAGTATAGCGACCAGCGTTCCGGTTACGAGCGGCCCCTTGTGCCGAGAGTTCCATTGACAAAATGACCTAGATCCCGAAGGCCGATGTGACCAGTTGTACCGTGGCAACGTTTCCCGGTTATGAGTATGATTGCGAGGAGTGGGCCGGTTCCCTAAGTTGTCTATGCGAACGATCCACATCTATAGACCAGGTTGGTGATGATCTTGCTTAGAAAACTAGGCGCAGGCGTCTAGTCAGGAAGGCAGCCGGTTGATTTATTCGTCGTTTCTGTTTTGCACACGGCAACGACCAGAGGCAGATGCTACGCACGAGAAAATAGCAAAGAGTAAAATATATTCTCAATACTAGGATATAAATTTGTAATATCGATACTCTTATCGGAGTAAATCATTTGCCTTCTGATTTTTTTATATATAAAACATGTTCTTACATTTATGGTTGCATAAACCATTATTTGATGCCGCCATATTCAGCGATGAAAAAAATTAAAGCAACTTTTTCATCCACTACGCTTTAAATGTGTCACAAAGAGGACCCCAGAACAGTTATATACATGTTTTTGTTTTTGCTTTTGTTTTTCATGCAGGAAGCAATATTTTTTTAATTATACGATAGAGTGCACTTCCTAAAAGAAAATATTACAGGGAGCGAACCACGGCGACGCATTAACGCGGATCGAAAATGAAAATATGCATCGTGAATATATAATCGAACGAGCCTAAACTCATCCCATCTCTCATTTTCTTTTTCTTTTTACTTTCCACACACAAGTTTTGTTCGCAAACTCTCTTTTTAAACTTTACGCATAGGAAGCATGGCAGACGGCTTTTGTAGGACATGAATATAGTCTATAATGCTATAAAATAGAAAAAAAAATTATACGTATAAGAAAGGAAATTCAACGCCAGTGTAAGGGTACCCATTGCAAATTTTTGATGGCGTGCAGTTTCACTCTCAAGTTTTGGCTAGCTTCGACTCCGCAAAAGCCGGCTACGGGTTGGGTGTCATAAAAATCTCGTTATTGGAAATGACAGAAAACGCCTCGCTTCTCCTACCCCACGCTTTCTCATTTTATTGGCCTCATTAAATCGATTCATTAAAACATAAATGTATAAGAACTCGTCACCCGGGAAAAGCTGTTCTGCCGCGTGATTTTGTTCCGGCGTGGGGATTGGTCGAACGGTCGACAAAAATAAAATAGCTAGTACAAAAACCTTAAACGAGCCTACACATAAAAAAACAAACAAATATAATTTAAGAGCCGCACAAAACTAGGAAAAAAAAAGCTTCGTGTTCGGAATAGGTAGATAAAATTTATTATTTTGGCAATATCGGTTGTACTAATCTCTTTGTCGCTCGTTTATTTCATTTTACATTTTAGTACATTGTAAAGTCACGCCCGGTCGCCACCTAGCGGGCAGCAGTTGCGACGGGGCGATAAGAAAGTAACTTATGCCGTTGCTAGGAAACCTCCGCGGATTTCTGTAACAGCAAGTTTTGTTCGCTCGCGCTGCTGGCGAATTCATGTTATGCGCCTTTGATTTCTTGTTGTACCCTTCGGGCGATTTCTCTTTTTTAAACAGATTTTATTTCGCGCTTGCTGGCGCGTATCTCCCTGTCAGTCCGGCTGCCGCCGCCTGTTCTTCGACGAGGGTGTTCTTCGATGCCGCTTGGTGGCGGAACGAAAGAAAATCCGCGGCGTACCGAGCACGAGGCACTTTATTCTTTTTATAAAAACGGCGCATTTCATTAGCTTTGCCGTAGCTACGGGCTTCCAGCTGATTAATAGGGACTTTTCTCAGATCGTGAGCTGCGGACTGCGGTTTCTTTGGGCACGGGCTCAATCCGTGCAGAAAACGACGACATGTGCTTTCGCTAGCAACGTAATGCTATTGGGAAGGAGATCGAACAGTCACGCCTCCAGCGGTACGCTTCAGCTGTGGGGACAACAAACCGTCTTTTCTTGTTTGTTTTTGATCCGAGAAATCGAAGATGACGATTCGAAGGCCGCTCCTCGCGCGACCAAAGCACTGGTCAGAGCGAAGCGCTCGTGCCCAGACCGTGCTAGGCGAGGTTCCATTTCTTTGTTGTGCTGTGTAAGTAAACACCGGGCTGTGGGGACAATAGAGCCACTAAATAAGCTACGCTTCAGGTAACGACACTTGGCCATATTGTGGCTTAAAATCCATGGTTGCCAGTTATCAGAAGCTTTATCTGAAATCACAGGAAACGCTTTTCCGTCCTCGACAAAAGTTTAATCAGTCCGCGACAGAGAAAGCAATATTACATGAGCTTCCTAACACCGAATCAAATGCTGAGGAAGTCGCACTTTTGAATCATGACGATCTGCAGTTGCGTCTGCTCTGCACAAGCCCCAATATGGCGGCGCCCACAGCAATGTCGGGGAACGGAGTGCCGATACTCTAAGGGCCGGTTGCACCAACGTCGCTTACCTTAACTCAAAGCGGCTCTTTCCTAAGTCGGCTTAGCGCGCTAAGCCGAGCTCGGATAAGCACGAGTTTAAATTCCGGTTGCACCAACGTCAACCCGGCTTACAGACGCGCCCCTAGCTAAACGCTGGATTAGCGTAGGGAATCTAGGGACAAACAGAGTGAACTAGGGAACGCTCAAAGGGATAAATACGATTGGCAAAAAAAAAAAAAAAAACAAATCACGAAATGTAGAAAAAAAAACACCCCGTAGTAGCTGTTGTTGGCGTCTCCTTGTTTCTTCGGTGAGTAACGAATTAAAAAGGTCTCCAAATTTAATCATTTTTTCGCTTAACATTCAAAAACAGGAGTCAAAGCTTTAAAAAAACATGAATGCTGTTTACATCACTGATTGTGTGTTTAATATCGGTTGATAACAGAATATTTTGACAGTGACAGTAGTTTTCGTACTCACATTTTGAAATAACGGAGCTATCAGGGGCCCCAAATCTCACCGAACGCGAGAAAAGACTCTCTACTCGCTACATCGCTGAAGACAACACATCATCGAGAATAAGTAGGCAGGTGAGATGACTACTGAAATAGAGTCATGCCTGAGACCGATGAAGTTCAAAACAGTGACGAACTCGCCACGGCACCTGCGAAAATGCCCGGAAATTGTCGGATAGAAGTCGTCGAGAGCTTGCATCGACCGTACTCGCTGTTATCAGCAAGGTGACAGAACTCGCACTGTACCGTCGTTGAACTGTTTGTGTCAAACCCTTTGGTAATAGAACTACGTATATTTTGCTTTAGTGACAAAGAAAGAAGGTATAACAATCAACACATCAAAGCGATACTACTGGTAGATCCCTTGATGATCATACAAACTGTCAATTATTGAACACGCAAAGGTTGCCCAGAACCATTTTTATTCCTGCTGATAGAGAACCAGAAGCTTGTTCGCGAGTGATAATAGGCAGATCTTGAGTTCATACAAATAGACGGCGGCAGACTTCGAAGTACGAAAACTCCCACTAGTACATCACTTCGTGCCGACGAGAACGGTTGTCTCTTCGCATCACCTGCCCCAGCCTGCCCCAATACAACGCTGCACGAATCTCGCATTGTAGTCGTTAGGCCACGAATGAAAGATATAAAGCAAAACATTTCTAAAAAGTACGATCACTAGAAAAGTTGCGGTTATAGAACGCAGTTTTCTGAAGTGAAGATTCTACTCGCGAGACAAGGAAAATTCACTGAAGGTTGTCTCAAAACTAAAGAAATTTTATTTTCGCCGTTTTATTATTTAAATGCACCGCAATCTCATGCAAACGGCAGAGGTGTCGATAATCAGCTGATGGCCGAGATCATGTAGGGCTACTATTCAACGCACCGATCGGATTAAAGGATACGCTTTGCAAGCAGAAATGAACAAGGTGTTAAATAGCAATACGTTACAGTTATGCGCGAAACCAGTAAGTACATACGAACAAGCTCGTTGACAGAAAAACCAACGGGAAGACAGACGTGAGCCCCACAGCTCCGTGCGTATCTCAGTTAGGGCTAACACGCACTGAGAGTGAAGCCAGCTTGAAAACAGGGGCCGATAAACACTTCACGAGATAATATTTTGCATCCTTGTCACAATCGAAGGCCATTCTGTCGAGACTCTCACGCTGTTGTGGCCTAAAACACTTTGTGCAACCAATTTCGTCCACCGCGTCGACCGCCACAAACCAGCCGCCATGTTTATAATCCAGGATTAAGAACACGACCGGCTTTATAGGGGCGACCTGCTCACTCCGCGTGTCCCTATGGGAGCGCGCGGGCCAAGAAATATCACGTGAACGGCTTGGAGGGACCGAGTGTTCCGCTTGGCGCCGCCCTAGCTCAACACCTAAAGCGCGGCGGCCGCTATGGAAGGCAATGGGAGCGTGTTGAAATAACGTTGGTTTCGGATGATTTCTGTCGCATTTAATAGGCATGCGCTAATGCTAGCACATAGTGTGTATAGAATATAGTAAAATGAGTCACTATATCATAGTTTGCTCGAGCAGAATAGTTAGTATTGTGAGCTAAGCATCTATAGGGTGTGCGAGTGTACAGGATGGTGCATCCAGTCCGCCTGCTGGAGCCCACTCCCGTGATCGGAATCAAATATCGAGTTAGATGCTCCGCAGGTGGGCCGTGACGCTCTTGGTGAATGGTCGAAGTGAGACACTGTCGATTGGTGGTGAACTGTTGACTGGCGGGGGGGGGGGGGGACCTCCGAAGTTGCATTGCACGGGGTGCGAAGGAGTTCTAGTGACGAAGCGCCCGGGTTAAAAGGGGCTACAGTCCATCAGTGCGAGTACGCCGCAGGGAGGAGGAAAAAGGAAGCGAGGAGTCCAGTAGCAGAAAAGTGGCTAGGAGCCGCGTTGTCGCTACTTAATATGGAAGCGGGTCCCTGCCGACTGAACGGAGGTGGTGCAGTGCTCGATAGGATGGTGTTCGGGGGCCAAGTTGGCGCCATAATAAGGTAGGAAGCGCGACTTTGCACCGACTCGAGGGAGGCAATAAGTTGCCTGGTTGCCGAATCCCGTACCGAGCAGCAAAACTCCAGGATGGGCAACACCAGTGCTGTGAACAGCAATCTGGGTACATCGCGACTGGCTCTTCTTGTGGACCGAATGACGAAGCCAAGGAGTCACCTTTCCCCGGAGACGACGTTTTGGACGTAGCGATGGAAATCGAAATGCTGGTCGAGGAGGACACCTAGGAGGTGGATATGCGTTGTTTTTGGGATCTCCACTCGGTTCACGAAACGTGTTGGAGGGGTCGAAGGTTGGCGCGAGGCAGTGATGTGCATGGTAGCGCATTTGGTTTAAGTTTAGGGGAAGTTTGTTATCTCTTGACCAAAGAAGAATGCGATCCAAATCAGCTTGTAGCTCTTTACCGAACGTACAATCGCAATAACGACGAGAAAAGTCCTTAAAATACAGCCAATTATCGTCAAAACGTCGCCGGTCGGGGAGCGGACACACATAGATACACACGCGAAAGCGTCTGCTAGTGTGTTAAGCTACAGCGCCAGTAAACGCGGTGGCGGTTCAGCGAACTATACTTCGTTTCACCTTATGTTGTACCGCAGCGAAGGCTAGAAGCGCGAGCTCATAGCGTTGGCAGCTGCTCTTAAGTCACGAGAGCTCGTGCCGCCGAGATGTGCCCCAGAGCAAGGAGCTTGCGCTTGTAGCCTTTCCTGCGGTACATCATAAGGTGAAACAGAGTATAGAGAAAATACTAAATAAGCAAAAGCAAATGCGGCGCGCTCGCGCTGCCTCGGGTGACCTGGTCGCCCCTATAAAGCCGGTCGTGATTAAAGAACAAGCAAAATAAAGCGTCCAATGTTGAGCGCTCAAGATAAGCGTAGTTTAGTGCTAGGTTTAGCGATAAGCGATTTTGTGCGACCGAACGAAACCGAAACTTAGCTTAGGTTCCCGACTAAGCTCCGCTTTTCGCTAAGCGGCGTTGGTGCAACCGGCCTCAAGCGCAGCTCATTTAGTGGCTCTAGGGGACAACAAGCTCGATAAAACGGTCCCTATAGTTCGATCTCCTGCCCAATTAAGAACAATCTACGAAAAGACAGTTGCAAGTGGGGCGACTGGTCGCCGCCATGTCTCCGCTCGTGCGAGCAAGCCCGTGCGATGGCAATCTTGTCAAGGCTGCGTTCACGCGCACGCCGCATGTGCTTGCACACACGGGCACTATACTCTGTTTCACCTAGAGTCGGTTTCACCTTATGATGTGCCGCAGGAAAGGGCAACAAGCGCGAGCTCCTTGCTCTGGGGCACATCTCGGCGGCACAAGCTGTCGTGACTTAAGAGCAGCTGCCAACGCTATGAGCTCGCGCTTCTAGCCTTCGCTCCGGTACAACATAAGGTGAAACGGAGTATAGTCGGAGACCCCATGCTTGCAACACACCGATCTTATTACCTAGGTTTGTCTACGCTGAAGTCACTGGATCCTGGGAAAGTAACGCCAAGCTCCCCGTGTGGTCGCCATCTTGGTCCGTGAAATGAGCAATTTCTCCTTGACCCTTCCGTTCTTGGTGAGCCGATCTAGATTCGCTGGTGACGGGTAGCTTTATGGAGTCGTTTTTTTGTATACCGAGATTTTGCTAACCACACACCGGCGAAACAAGCGTACACCTTCGTACCACCACCAGATGCTGTGTCGGTGCTTGGAGGCACTGAAAAATAAGTTTATTGTATTGAAATACGCAAGAAGAACAATATAATTGTAAGAGATCCATGGAGATGGGCATGATTAATAAGTTGATTGCATACAGAGTGCCAAAGACGCTTATATTGGCGAGGAACGCTTCCAGTACGATGATGCTCCATGGTGATCGTGGCGCGACTGGTTTAGAACGACCCTCTGGAAGCTTCGAAGATTTAAATGGACCAAGATGGCGATTTCCATGGCAACGTAGACCGATTAGCCAATCGCCTTGCGAGGTTTGGGTCGTCTGTATGTTAGTATCCGTTTGTGTCCGGCTAGCAGGTAGGGAAGGCAATGGCGCTACTTTCCCAGGATACAGTGACTTTAGTCTACGCCACCGCTGTCGCCATGCATTGTGTGGGAACTGCAGTCTTCCTGCAAGCGCGACCACAGGGCACTAAGCTCACGCGCCAAATTACAGCTTCCATTGCTGGCCCCCGGTCGTCTCTCCCAGATGCCGAGCCACTGAAGCGGGTGTTGACGAACCTCCACAAAGGTCAATGCATGGGCAGAAGGACACAGTAGAATCTGAAATGGCAATTAGCGGCGAGATGTTTCGGTGGCGCCCTCGTTTGGTTACCTTTCGTGACGTCATTACCTTGTGAACAACAAGCTCGATGGTGTTTGTAATGAGCATGGTGAAAGCCTCGAATCATAGAGCTCTCAAATCAACACTGCCAACACCGTCAAAATTGAAGTTCTTACATTCCTCTTATTTGCGTGGATGAGAAATCCTTTGCTGACGTCATAGCCAGCATTCGGCCAATTTTGGTGGGCCGACCACAGCGACGCTTTCGATCACTCACGTCGCCAATAACGAAGTGAAGTAAACATAACAATAGGGAAACAAAAACTGAAGGCTGGTTATGGTGGCGCCTATGCACAGCTGCTGTGAAGCGTGTACATGGTGTTTTCACATGACGTCATTCCGCCAATTTGTTGTTAGATGTCAGCGTGATGAAACTCGTAAGCCTTTGTGCACTACCAATTCGAGGGTGTGATGTGAATCTTCGGAGTGCTCGCCTTCTGCACGCGCCAGGCTGCTCATAACAATAAAATGGTGGACGAAATGACGTCGGTAAAAACGCCCTATTCGTGGTGAGAAGTTCGCTAGGGGCGCTTGTTTTTCTCACTAGGGGTAGTACACGTGCTGCCCACAAGGTTATCTATTAATTTTCATAGTGAATAGGTGCTTCCTATTGCACGTGCTTGCACCAGCAGATGAAGTTTAAGTATCTTCACTCTGGGTTGTGCAGAAATTCCACCAGGCGGCGATACCCAAACTTTTCGCCGGCAATAGACCGTTCCACGACCGTTTGCTACTTTCGCTAAATTATCCAAGTATCAAAAAAAAAAAAAAACGCTGGGAACGTAGACACGCGCGAAGCGCGTGCTGCCTTTTCTGTGTAAAATATTTGAACTATATAGCCAAAATAAAGCGTTAAAGAATGAACATCCGAAATGCCATTTGTTTTAGATTTTTGTTTTAGAAAAGTTAACTGCTGCAGACGCCAGCACGCGTATCCATGTCACCGACATTTTCTTTGATGCTTGGCTGAGAGCGTCGTGGTGAGGGCATGTTGAGCCACGATAACTGAATTTGGTCGTTTTCTGGGTGTCCACAAACGATCGAGGCTACAAGATGAGAGAATTGAGGGAAATCTAACCTGTGGGAATCGGAGGGGAGGGCCCAACGCTGAGGAGACACTTTTCCGGCACATTCGTCCGTGCCGCATATATGATCGGTTCCCTGCGGTGCATTCGTAGTTGGAAGATATTAGCTTGGTTAATGAGGTAACAGCAGTCGTGTTACTTGTGCAGCGAGGTTTTATTAGAATGTCACGAGAATCGTTAGATTTTTACGCGATTTGTTTTTGTCATACTCGATAACCGCGTATCTCTTTTTCAACTGTCACTCAGGTCCACGCTTCTTTTTTGTTTGTTTTGTTTTGTTCAAGGATTTAGTTTCCGTGTACATAGGGACAACACTTTGAGTTGCCTACGACCACGGTATCGTTTGGCTAATTTAATGAGTGTAGAGATTACTACATTCTAAGAAATGCCTGCGCGTCTACACTTACCCGCGAAACACTCAAAGAGCCAATCTCTGTGTCCTACGAAATCAGTTCAGCGAATGACGAGGCGGAACATCCGTTTTAGACCTAGATATGAACTCTGCGCTGTGGCATTACGCAATGCAAAGCGTCATGCTTGCATTGCGTAATGCCCACAGCGCAGACTTAATTTTAAAGTCCTGAAAACGGATGTTCCGCCTCATCATTCGCTGATATTGGCTCGTAGATCGCAAAGATTGGCCCATCAATGTTTGCGGGTAAGTGAGACGAGGCGGGCCATTTTCTTCGAATGTATAGTTATTGAACACGAGAGAACCCCGTATGCGAGAAAGACCGCCATTAGGATTTGTGCCTGTTGCGGTCCCGGTTAGCTAATTTATACAGGAAGGAAAAAAACTGGAATGAAGTGTAGGCTGTTAGGAGAACTTACGCATACAAATTGTCATGCCGAGGAGGTTGTTTTAGGAGGAAAAAAGTAATCAGCGGGATAATCAAAAGAGAAGTAAATAAATTTTCGCTCATCGTGCGTATCCTATATGTGTAGGGGGAAGAAAAAACTCTGGAACAAAACAAAAATCAAGGTACGTCCCTGTGTGAAAAGGCTGTTTGCACGTGTACGGATGATAAAAAATATACTGTAAACGACTACATTTTCGCGAGGACCTAATTTTCGCGAATTTCGCGAATCGCCTACAAACGCGAAAAATACGTCCCGCGAACAATTCGGGCAATGTCTGAACTCTACGGAAGCTACACTCGATCCGCGAAAATTAGACCTCGCGAATAATTTCAAATTTCCAGCTTTGGCCCGATTCGCGAAAATTGAGCCCGCGAAAATTAAGTCGTTTACAGTACATCAGAAACTAAAAAACAAATAAAAATGTTCTCGAAGAGCAAGAGGACGTGAACAAACTTTTATGTTCGCTTTACCAACCCATTTCGATACATGGTTGCTAATCGTAGCACCGGCTTGCAGAAGAGGTTGTATATAATAAAAAAAGAAGGCACAGGGTGTTCAAAAAGTAAGGGCAAACGTCACCCCCCCCCCCCCCCACACACACACACACACTTTCCTCCAAAATAAAACAAAACATAATCTACCATTCCCTTCCTAAATAGATAGATAGATAGATAGATAGATAGTTTATTTAGTGCCGGTCAACAGCCGTGAGGCCTACAGGACAGTACACTTTGTCATGTTTCGCACAGTGGCGTTAACAATAAAAAGGGTATTACATAGGACAGTGTGGTTGCCGAGGAGCACAATAGAAATCAATCTGACGCGTCATCAAATCCTAGTTAGTTAAAAATAAAAATGGTTGCCACGGGCACACTAAGATAAAGTCAAGTGAATATGTCATCTTGTAAAAACATTGAATTGTATGTATCTTGTAACCGAGTCATTGGACACTTTGAATGAATATCTGTATAAAATGTGTGAATACATTTACACGCCTTCCCAGATGGGACACGGAAGCACAATGATGACAACAACTCGTCGCAATCAAGAGTGCCATGCACAACTTTTCTCAAAAAGTTCATATCGTGTGCAAGCCTCCTGTCGTGAAGAGACTGGAGGCCTATGTCTGCTAATACCGAGCTATAGCTGTAAAAACGCCGACGACCAATGTGCCTATCGTATACAATACGAATAAATTTCCGCTGTACCTCTTCGATTACATTGCTGTAGCCGAGAGAAACAGAGTTCCATATTACGGATGCGAACTCTAAACGCGGCCGGACAAGTGAACAATATAAGAGAGAACACAATGAGGGCTTCTAAATTTTCTAGTTATCCGTGACACCGCACCAAGACATCGCAGGCCTTGATTAACTATCTGTGACACATGTTGATGAAAAAACAGCCTGGAGTCCACTTGAACACCAAGATCCCGTACAAGAGATACACGCTTTATGTGCCCTCCGGAAAGGTTGTAGCTGAACACTATGCTCTCGTGTTTCCTGCTGATTGACATGACTGAAGTCTTCTTGAGATTAAGTTGTAGTCTGTTTGTTATGCACCACTGCTCAATTGAACATACGTCGTTTTGTAGCAACAGACAATCCTGTACATTCTCTACCCTCCTGAACAGCTTCAAGTCATCTGCGTACAATAATGCTTTGGAGTGCAGCACCTGCGACGGCAAGTCGTTGATGAACACTAAAAATAACAACGGCCCAAGGTTAGAGCCCTGGGGCACACCAGATAATGATAAAAACGGCCCGGACAAACAATCTGAGAAACTGACTTGATTCTGGCGGTTTCCCAGGTAGCTGGAAAACCATGAACAGTAAGTAGGGCATAAGCCATATTTTTTTTTTAATTTTGACAAAAGTATGTTGTGCGAAACCCTGTCGAAAGCCTTTGACATGTCAAAATAAATAGTGTCTACTTGACCACGGTTGGCTACTAAAGGGCCGGTATATCCAGGAAGACACTCATATTAGTCTCGATCGATCTACCTTTCAGGAAGCCATGCTGTAATGGTGATATTTTTCGTTTAAAATAAAAATAGAGACGTTCATAAATAACCATTTCGAAAACTTTTGAAAAACCACACAACAGTGACACTGGGCGAAAGTTGTTGACATCGCAGGGGTCGCCAGATTTGAATATTGGTACGACCACAGACATTTTCCATCGAGAAGGAAACTCCGCCGCCGTAGCGACAAATTGTACACATGAGTTAAAGCGGGAACAAGGTATTCAGCGCATCCCTTGATAATAAAATTTGGAATACCATCACAGCCTGTGGAATAGGTTTC
>JAZHYW010021201.1:0-42512 GCA_037355805.1 Ixodes ricinus | reverse complement strand
ACAACAACAACAACAACAACAATTCATAGTCGGGTGTCAAGCCTACGTTGAATTACGCGAAAGAAATGACAAATATCCGCACGTTGCTTATACGTTAGTTGGTGGCTGAAGTCCTTCAAATGTACGGTAAAAAGACTTGGTATAGTCACCCCGACGAACGTCGAAAACCTTGTGTTAGCTTTGATATGGCACCGGCCAAAATATCCCCCTAGAGCGGGCATACAAATGGCGCCATATCAAAAGTAAACTAACTTACGGCTGGATAAACATCTACTCCAAAATATAACATTTAGCGAAAGGATAAAGTATGACACATCGAAAATTACTCGCATGTATAAACGAGACTTCTATACGAAATGGTTTTCGCTCTGTTATTGACAAACCTATAAAGCTTATAAAATATTTATAAAGATGCGCTACAAATCTTCCTAGCTCTCGACCGTGTGCATCAGTAAATTTCTACAACAATGCATCCAGTCACAACGCGCCGTCGTTTCGAATGAAGAGGCTTCTTTTTCCGTCTCCAGATACGCGAGTGAACCGAGCCGCCTCACCCCATATATTGTCGCGTTTTGCCTCACAACCCGCCCTCTCAGCCGGAAAACGCAGCGCGTCGCTGCGCCATCCAAGCACCATCTCAAACTCACGCAGAAAGCGCGTGCTTCTTCAACGTCGCCCAGCGAAAGTAATGAAAGGCCGCCCTGATCTACGACCTAGAGGTTTCCCGTATACACCCTGCCTCCCCAAAAAAGCACCTCTCCTTCCGCTGCCCCCTCATATCTTTCCCGCCCTTTTTCTCATCTGCCCGCTTTCTCTCCCTCCCCACAACCTCCGAGGCACAAATAGTACGCCATTACGCGGCAAACACGTAGGCCTAGGCCGGTCGTGCAGCAGCGTAGGAGGTACGGCAGTGGTGCGGCCGGCGCCTTGTCAGTACACATTAGGGCGCGAATCCCGACCACGGCGTCTTCCGCTTCCCCATTTACCAGCTGCCCTTCTTCCCGGTTCCCGCAAATAATTTATGTTCCCAATCGCCGTTTTTGGAGCCTCCTGGGTTCCTTCGTCCACTTTATTTATTTTTTCTTCCCGTATTTTTCGTGATCTTCTTTTTTTTTCCTGTTTCTCGAACGTCGGGTCGAAAGGCCGCCTCTGCTTTGTGCGAGCAGAAGCACCGCGGCGTGCCTGCCTTCTCAGACGACGCGAGATATCGGGACTTGCTCTCCCTCCTCAATTCTCCGCGGAATTATATGGCGCACGGAGGTGCCGGAAGCCGAGGGGGGGCTTGACAAGAACAATGAAGCGTGCAGGCAGTTCGTTCTCGGCTGCCATTTCTCGACCCCTCTTTTCGTGACGTCAGCGGGTAGTTTTTTTTTTTTGTTGTTGTTTCTGCACCTGCGCCCCGAGAGAAGCAGCCCAGGGTTAAGGTCGGAAGCGAAGCGAAAAGAAAAATCTCGATTTACTTTAATATTGTGTTTAGAAACACGAAATACAGAGGCACGAAAATTGCGAATCGTGCTTTTTAACGAGATCATGTTTGTGTTACATATACTTTCAACTTGAGATGACGGACGAACTATCGCCCGATTCACATGGTGCGATTTTACTTGCTGTTTTTGCAATAACAACGTTACTCGTGCGGCAAAAAAAAAAAAAGCGTAGTGGGGCCCGCGGTGTATAACTCTGCACCTTTGAAATTGCAAAAAAAAAAAAAAAATTGGCACCATGTTAATCAGGCGGGACAGCACACAGTAACTCTAATTGCAGACAAATTTGAGATGCATGCTATGTCGTTGCCTTCCTTCGTTTCTCGTCTGTGGTTTAAATTATGTGCAACTTAAACCAGTGCGCCTGATTTACAATTTTGTCTTTAATATTATTTGTGTTTTGTATAAAATATATTACGTTCGTTTCTGAAAAATACCGTAAAACAATTTTCGCGGTTCAAATGTTTGTCCGATGTGCGTATAAGTGCTTCGCACATGTGTTCCAATTTCTATTCGTCCCTGTCAGTTTTCCGAATGTGCCTCAAGTTTTTTTAAAGTTGCAGTTATGTTTAGATTTAAAAAAAAACACACACAATCTGAGCTGTGACGATAGGCAATGCAAACGTGACGTTTTGCATTGCTTAATGTCAGAACTCAAACCGCGTTTTTTGGTCTAAACATATGTTTCGGCATCGTCATTCGCTGAGATGCCTCCGTAAGTTGCGGTGATTGGCTCTCCGAGTGTTGTGCAGGAAAGTAGATGCACGGGCTTTTTATGAGTGTGTATGATATCAAGTAATTTTAAAGGTGCTCTGAGGAGGTTTCTGAGATTGACTATATATGGCTATAACTTACTCTGCAGGTTCTAAGCATCCTAGATATCCATGGCATAAATCATAACGATGCGTGGCTGATTTCCCCATTAAAAAGGCAATCAAAGATCGAACACACCGAAGTCATCTCCGGCGATGGGAGGAGCATTGTTTCGGCAGCCAGGACGACATGTGACCAATGAAAACGCGACATTTCGTTGAGATTGCAATCGCTGTTATTACAAAATGTGCATGCTTTTGGATATGATAAAAACAAACAAAAGTAGTCGAAAAACGTTATTGTTTTTTTCGCCGAGAGGGAACATAATACTGGAGTAATCGCCTCAAAAACAGCGCACTATGATTTGTTTTTGTTTATTTGTTTTGTTTTCCGCGGGAGTGATGTGTCCGGTCGTCAGCCCTCGAGCGCTCGCTCGCTGAGTAGAATCGTAGTCCGGGCTGTATGGGCGACGGGCCGTGCGCATTCGAGATATCACTCCGCGGTTTCACCGGCCAGAGGCGCGAGGATCCCTCGCTCGCTATTGGCTGACAGGGGTTCCTGTCTCGGAACATGCTCCTCTCATCGCGGGAGATGACCTCAATACGTTACAATCTTTGAATTGTTCTTTTTTTTTTAATAGGAAATCGGCCGCGTATTGTCATGATTTAGGTATCTCTAGGATGCTTAGAGCCAGCAGAGTGAGTTATCGTTATATTTAGGTGATCTCAGAAACCTCCTCGGGGCACCTTTAAAGACCGGTAAGCGGGTTCCGAGGGACGAGTACTGCTGTAGTTGTTGTAGTTGTTTTTATATGGGATTTTTTGGCGCTCAATGTGCTACAAATTATTCTGTAACTATAATAAAGTTATCTCATTAGAGATGGCCGTGAGTTGATTGAACCTGTTACGAAGAATGTGGAAGGACATTTGACACCTTTGCGATCAGACTAGGCGCACCTAACGTCGGTGCGTCAAATTCTAAATGTGAATTTTTGCGACTCCTCAAATATTAGACGAGGCAACAACGGCTAAATAATACTAGGCACGTTCTACGGCAGTTTCTAAACGCATGAGATTACGCAGCTCCGAAATTGCGTGTATATAATTACTGCGTTTTTCTTGCTTCGTAGTCATGTATTAGCCAACACTGTCGACAGACGCCCGGAAACTCCTCGGCGAAACCGATACAGCCGTGGAAAATGGCCAGAACACTCGTATACAGAAGCTGTACAATTGCTTGCCGTTAGAACTACTTTGGTTGCGTGGAAAGCTAATTTCGTTACAATGGGGCCCATTCAAACCTTTTCCTCCGTCTTCTCCGCTCGCATGGAACCCTCAAGCGGCCTGCAGACCCAAATCAAATTTGGGGCCGTCGTTCCCGCATGCGTATTTTCCCTGGCCGAAGAAAGAGAACTCTGGATTCCCATAACGCTACTTACTTTCTCCGGACCCCACCCGGCTTTTATACGGACGTTGGTTCGGTCTGAAACGACCCACTTCTTGGAGAAATGTCGGTATTCGTTTTTGTAGACTGGTGTCACGTGACGTTTTACCCCCAAAACCCTTTGTCAACACTAAAAAAAAAAAACATTTTACGCGTTTTTTTTTTCGATGATTCTAGAGTGTTTTACAATTTTATGCGATAGCTTTTGCCTTTGCTTATATTTTTGAGCATTCTGGTTGTATTTCTCGTAGCCTCTCGACACAGCTCGTGAGTCCGCCTGGGTGCGTGCAGCTGAAAAATGGCTGCCGGCGAACGTCCCATCTCGATTTATTTCGGTCCTTCTCGCATCTGTCTTCTTTCCTCCCGCTGCAGTACGCGAATACGGCACTATCCTGGGACGACAAGAAGGCGAGTCAACTACTTCCTCAAAACAACCGGACAACTTCAAAGACACAAAATAAAAAAAAACGATTTAACGGCAAAAGTTTTATGAGATCAAAACAAAACGGATAGGCGTTTTCGGTAGCCTTTTTTTTTTCTTCCTTTATTTGTTAGTAGTTGAGTTTTCGAAGCTTCGGCGTTTGATGTAAAGAAAACAATTGCGCCGGCCACAATAACATCGACACCATGCTGAAAAGAGTGCTGTTTTTATGGCAAATAGGTGGGGGGGGTCTTTTCAAACAAAACCTCTACGTTTACTATCTTCCTTGGGAAGAGAGCTCTCAGCGGTTATGAATTTTACGTGTGTTGGGTTTTGTTTTCGGGCTAACGCCAAATTTCCCGCGGGAGGTGCAGCCTTTTTTTTGTATACTAGATTTTAACATAAAAACACCACTTCGATTTAAAAAAAAACTATTTATGAAACGTCAATTGTTGTCTTCTGTTAGACCTTGCGGAGTTCTAGGCTCGCAGACTGCGGCTTCGAACTGATCCCTGGGAATTAATTTTGTGCATGGTCCGTGGGCGCATTTGTAATGAATGGTTTTAGCGCAGCACGGAGCGTGTCAGCTGGTGATTGGCCGCGAACCCAATGACGGTCCATTGATCTATGAGGCGTTGTCTTATACCGAGTGTCACCCCAAGGGTTTATCTCCTATGACGTCTCCCTGATATGTTTGTGGGATGGTTGATGTGTTACCTAACGAGAACAACCAGCTGTACGGTATGAATTCTAGGCACCTCTATCCCCTGCTATAGAGAAAGCTTTTTTTTTCAATCCCAACACGTCAAATTAAACCTTCCACACCAAATGAGGTCACTAAGCGAGACGTATGGAGTAATAAAGTACGCTTCAACAGCAAATTCGAACATTTACTGTAAATATTTGCCTAATTATCGGCGCACATTTTGAAACAATGTAATTTGTAGCCGTCTGGGAACACTGACGTAGAATTCAGAGTATGCGAACTCGAAGACATCGGCTGCTATAAATAGATATGACAGAAGTTTGCCCCATTCATTCTATGCGCTTTTGTCACCGAAATTGATGACGGAGACAGAGAAAAACAGACAGACAGATAAAAAGAAATGGAGAAAGAGAGAGAGAGAGAAATTGTTTAGCCGTCATTTGGACAATATTTGGCATTGTTCTATTTTACCACGACGTACAAGTGATATAGTTTAAAAAAGCGTTAACCGTTCCGATTTTTCTAAAAAAAAACAACAATTTTGAGAGGCAATCGTGGTGAATTGTATGGAATATCATATACATTGTTATCAGAATACATGGGAGAGTTGCCAGGCTATGCTTTCTGAAAAATGAGCTCGAAGGGCATTAACGTGCCACGTTACATCTAACATCGCAGCGATTTGAATGGCTTAAACTGTTGAGAGTAGCTAGTCAGTATTGGGATGATTAAACAGCTAAACATTGTTCTCCCCGCTAGCCGGGCAGTACAAAGCACAAAAAAACTGTAATGTAAACAGAATATATAGAGGAAGAATTTTTGCGGAAGGAAGTGGTGACTCACGGGGGGTAGCATTGAATTCAATTTTGAAACTTTATTCGATTTGAGGTGCACCCATTCCTGCCGAAGTCCCATTGTACGAAAATAACAAACAAACAAAACAGACACATACACACAAAATTATTTGCGCAGGCGAGAGAGATGCACAAAGATTAGAATATTTCGTTCAATTTATACGCCAGTTCCAGTTCAGTGATCTCACGTTCAAGAGAGCGCTGGAACTGTTCGGCTCATCGGAATTCCGCCCCTGTCTCGTCACTGCACGTGGGCCTCCTTTTATGTCGGCTTAAAAACCGGGACGCACATCGACTTTTTTGTTGCTGTATTATTAGAACCGCCACGCTCCAAATCCCCCGGAAGAAAACCCCATCACGTTTTAGTTTTCACCTCGAGGCATACAGAAGCTCCAGAAAACAACGGACGCGAGTAAGCATCGACGTTATGAATAGAAAAAACTATAGGCCCAAGAACGCAGGTTTATGGAAAGAGCAACTGCAGCACCGAGAGTCCAAGTTATACTCAGCGCCAAGTTCGTCTGGTTCTTGCACAGCAGTTACGATGATGTCAGTACGCCAAACTTTTACTGGGTGATTTAAAAAAAAAATAGAGGGTAGACTTTGAGGCAATTAGCATCGAGGTCTACCTACTATCTTTCCGATCAAAACCAATCAGAACTCGGCGTCGTTTTGACGTCACCGCAAGAAGACGACTTGCACTCCGCATAGCAACGCAACGACAGATGTTCGTTTTGTTTTCCCTTGGCGAAGGAAAGCGGTTATGCAGAGACACAGGGGGTATTTATAGATATATCGTCTAATCGACTTTGCATTGGTAACGTAGTTGACATTGATGTATTATAGATTTTTAACTGAGTCGTTCTTTTTACCGTGTATCGACGGTTAATGTAAAGTTCGGTCCGCCAGCAGCCCAACGCTACGACTCGACAAAGGCAAGCTGGCAGCGCCCCCCAAAAAAAAATGCATCGTCATGGCGCTTTGTTGTCTTCGCGAGGTTTGCGACTGCCGGCAAAGCCAATCACGCACAGTACAATGCGGGATCGCGTCGCATCCGGCACCGTGCCGGATGCGACGCGCACGCTCAAAAGCGCCGAGCTCGATGACTATTCAGCTTTGGCGCTGCTCGTTTGACTGGATTGGATCGTAGCGTCGATCGGCTTCGGTCGGGCGTGAAGTGAGACGGAGTGCACGCAGTCGCACCGGTTAAAATAGCCCGGTGTTTGGCTCATATAACGGAGGCATGAATTTTCGAGCGAACGGGCCGTGCGTAGAAACCAGGACAGGCGTATCCGCCAAAGCTGCACCCGCGCGACGTGTGACGAGTTGCGACACGAACCCCGCATTAAGATGCAAAAGTGACTCCCGTTTTCTTATTTTCTTCTTTCGTTATTGTCCCTACGTTGTTGTTTTATTTTTTTCCCTCGTTTTCGGCATCAGACTAACGGAAATACGCATAAAACGTTATATGCCCAGGCACGCTCTCGCCTGCTCCTGAAAGTAGAGTCAGCGTAAACGAGGAAGAAAGAAAAAAAAATAAGAATGGATATATAAAATAAAATATAGATACAAAACATAATTTTCGTTAAAACTTTTTTTTTTTGTGGGATTGTTGGTTGTTCTTGCAGAGTTCGTAGACCCCCATCTTTGGACGCGGGGTTCTGGCTTGAAGATAGGATGATGCGCCGGGATTAGGGTCTCGGGGTCTTGACGCTCCCGAGAGGCCAGTGGCAGGGCGTGCCACCGCGCCGCGGATCAGCGAGTCCTACAATGTCGCGGCTCCGTGGTCCCCTTTTGTTTTATTTTTTTTCTCGCGAGATTGTTAAACAAAGGGGAAGATGAAAAACAATATACAGCGGTCTTTTCTTTCTCGGCGTGGCAACTCCCATTGGGATGGACCGAACGGGGCTGGGATCTTTTGAGCCCCTATTGCGACAGGCTGGAAATGAGTAGCACGGGCTTTAAGCGACTGGGTTGTACCGGATGCTGCGTTGCGAAGTGCGAGCGCTTGCGACATGGCAGCAATTATGAGAACTTTCTGCTCTCTTCATAACGGAAATAAGACTTTCTGGTAACGGTGATTTTAGTGGTCAACAAGTCTGGCGTTTGGGAAGAGCGTTGTGAAAGACATGAACGAGACAGGGTGAATGAGACAGGGCGCACTCATAACTGAAGCTTGCTAAAAGAGTATAACCAAAAAAGTTCGTCCAAGCGTTTAGCTATTTTTGTGTAAACCCTCTTCTGTCATATTCGTACTTTTTGTTCTGATAAGGCTACAGTCGCTTCGCTTACACAATCTACACCTTTTTATTTCCAAATGCCTCGTGTTCTTAGGAAGAAATTTCGTTTTTGTACCTTGCCTAAACCTTACGGTCGTGAAACGCTGGAGCGCGTGGGGACCTGCTACAATCAATAGCAATTAAATTGTTGTGTCACGTGTAGCTCACTAAAATCAAAAATGGCGTATGGGGCGCAATAATTAAAGGAATGCTGAAGAGGTTATTAAAAAAAGAAAGATGAGAGGTGAATTCTAGAGAATTTTTATCTCGTGAATTCGAATATCACTTTCGTTTTCCCCGCAAATGAAACTAAACGCGAGAAAATACAAAAAATCTCCGACCTGTTGTTACGTCAGAAAAGGACCTTTCGGGCGCCAAGTCCGTGTCGCTCGTGTGAACAGCGCGTGCAATTGCAAGCTTGCTAGGTGTATTTCCCTGCACTGACACCCGTCCTGACGTTTTTTTCTGACACTTTTAAAATAGCAGGAGTGCACGCGCACAGCTTTGATAGACGCTGAAGTTGTGCGAGAGCGGAGATTCCGAAAATACTTTTTATGATGTAACGTTCCGGGAAGGAGGAGCTTCAGCGGTACGTTGAAAATGATTTTCTGGAGCCTTCGTGCACCAAATTGAAAAATAATCTCAAGAGGGGCGATCCTGGAGGCCATATGAAGAGGATTTAAGTGTGTTTCTTTTACTCAAATAGGGAACCGCTTCAGTTTCCCTTTAGGCGTATCGCAAGTAAGGATTTTTTACAGACATGCTTGCGTGACTCTGCAAAATCTTTTTTTAATAATCAGTGGAATTTGGGAAAGGGGTGATCATGATACCTGTGAGGTGCCGCGCGCGTCGTTCGTTTCTCCGTAAGGTCGCTAAGCGTGAGACGTTCTTCATGCGAGAAAACTTTCGACGGTAAAGCTTCCCCGCAGCGTGCGTCACAGTGCGGAGGTGCACCCTTTACAGGGGCTCTCGTAAGGGGCAGGTAGATGAGAGTTCGTGATCGTCCCTTCGCGTCTGTCGTACCAAATCAGTTTCACGTTTTCACTGCTAATAGGCTCTCTGAGTCATTGATTTCAGTCTACTCGACAATTTTGTTTCTAAAGATGATTGTTTTGAGTGTCGCTTCTTCGCTCCTGTCCGGTTCGCTGGATGAAAATCTGGATGAACTGTTTCACCCTCCGATTATGCTATTATAATCAGGGACTCAAACAAAAAGAAAATTCAGCAGAGACACTTAAGACTACTTACATGTAGGAATGCGAAAGCCTTCTTACAAGCCGCGCGCTACGTCTTCCTTTTCACAAGGCGCTCCGGCGGTGACATCACGCTTCCCCAGTGCGCAGGCGCAGCGAACCCTGCCAGCTTCACGACGGCTTCCGTGACGAAGCATTGCGTTGCTGAGCTTTTCTTTTTTGTAGTTTTATTTCTGAAGCGCGTCCGCTTTGACCTTGAGCGCACTCACCGGCTTCCGCGACGAGGCATCTGCGTTGCTGTGCTTTTCTTTGTGTTTTATTGGCAATGAGAATTTAGGTGCCGTTTTTCTGCTACAGACGGTTACAGACAACGCAGGCTTCGCTTCATGGGACTGTTAATTCTTTCGCATTAAAACGAAATGATGATACGGTTTCGGTTACGGTTACGGCAAACCTAAATAATCGAACGAAATAGCTAAAAAAAATGACGGTCAAGTGAAGTAACGAAGAACACCACAAAGAGAATCGCCAACTATCACAAGTTTATACGCGTTTATAATATCGGTTTCGTTCCGGTTTTTACAGGTTGGAGTTCACGGAACATTAGTTACCGAGTTAGCGTTCCCAGAAATGGGGTTGTTGAGGATCGAGTCAATCCAGCTCTGATTAGCGGCTGTCAGAACACTACTTTTAAAACAAGCATATGTCTTTGGGTGCATGTGTTTGTGCGTGCGCGTGCGTGTGTGTGTAATACATTTTGTTCCTCGATATCAAGTTCCTATAATTATGAAAGTAATATTGTATAGTGTATGTCCAGCAAAGAGAACATTTTGTGTACGCTTCACTTCACTAAACGACTTTGCCATGGATAGCCAAGTCTCACATTAACGTCTCTTTTGATTTCGCAAAAAAAAAAAGTCGAACTGAGTTGTGTTCTGTACGAACGTTAACAATAACACCAGGGTCAATATGATCCTAAAAAATTGAGAATGTCGATTAGATTTATTTTAAATAGCGTGAATTTGAAAAGCATCCCACAAATAGTGCGTTTCAGTTATCGCGTTTTGGCTTCCATCCTTCATCGCCTCATGTGTACATATTTAATTTTCGCATCTCTTCAGTTTTGTTTGATAAGGATAAAATCAATTACGCACAGATTAGAAAACAGGGGCAAACGAAAGCGAGGAAAAAGGATTAAGACGCTCGGAAACTAATGCGCACAATGAGTGCAGCCGTCGGCTTTAAGCACGGATGCCCGTCGCATCTGCGCGGCTGCCCATTTCAAAGGATTGCTTTCCAAACGAGGGAGTAGCAAAAGAAACGAATTGGGGCGACACAAGTAAAACAAATAAGCGACAGCAACAGCATTATCGAAACCCTTTCTTCGCCTAGTAACACCTGCCGCTTCTGGCACCACCACCACCGCAGCCGCCCTCTTTACAAGTTGCAAAATCCTAGTTTCCACGCATCTACAACTGCAAGGACGTGATCGAGCATGAGATAAAAGAAACGCTGAGAAAAAACTGTAAACGTAAAAAAGGGGGAAAAAAGGAGATAGAACGGAGGGCAACAACGAAGTAACGCATCAAAAGTATGGCGAATCCCATGCTGAGGATCGATAAGCACCCGCGGCCCAATATCTTTCCTTTTCTTGGGTTTCTCATAGGAAAACGAGCATTCACAGGTGGCGAAGAACGATAGAAAACGACAAACGAGAAAGAATAGAAAACCGTTGAAGTTGCGAGAAGGCGATATTTTTCGGGACGATGCGGATGTTCGTCGGTCCAGGCCGCTTACATGGAAGAGAACAAAAGGGTGTTTGTATTTCTCACGACGCGAAAACGACCGCTGGTGCCGCGTTCGCGCTGCTTGCGCCTGATTTGCGACATTGTTGCGGGCGTTTCTTAAAACAAATAAATAAATAAATAATGGCCGTTCGCCGAGGCGGCAACGTGGCTATTGTTCGATCGATTCTGGTTTTTGGGTGATAACGAGGCACTAATTAGTTGAAACTCAATTAGTTTCTTTTGTTTTTTGCCGTTGTTGTTGCTCTTAATGAACGAGTTTCGATGCCTTGTCGCAAAGTGGTGTTGGAGGTTTTTAGGATTTTTTTTCGGTAAACGAAATTAAGACGGATATTTGAGGATGCTTCAAATTGACAAAACCGTTTTGTTTAAGCAACTAAATATAACAATTAGCGAGATAAAGATAAGATATATAAGTGGGGTGCCGCTATGGGAGATCAGTCTTTGACGTACTGTGGCTTAGAAAAAAAAACAAACATCTGGGCCGGCTTGTTAGCAATTAACTATACTCCGTTCACCCTTAAGCTGAGACGGCAGCCAGTGCCACATGCACGAGAGCTCGAAGTCGCTGCTTTGAAGGGTTCTTCCTCAGAACGAGCACTCGCGCGAGAAATGCACGTCTCAAAGCCAGGAGAGCGGGTCTAGCTTGTAGCTTTCGCTGCAGTCTCAGCTTATGGGTGAACAGAGTACAGAATCAGCGTCTCAGCTCAGACTGTGTGAAAGCACTACCAAAGTTAACGCACGAGCGAAGTATCACGTCAAGTCGAGTCTAAAGCGCTCTTGTGCCAAATTCTTGGCAGACTTGCTTTTACACAGTCTTAGCTAAGACGCTGATTCTAGCAAGCCGGCCCTGTTCGTATGTGGGAACAAGGAATGAAATGGACCTAAGCAGCAAAAAGAAATAGACTATAGGCATACCTCAGGCACGTAGCCAGGATTTTGTTTGGGGGAGGGGGGGGGGGGCGCCCAATACACAATGCTGTATGAGGGGGAGGGGAGAGGAAATCCCAGCAAAATGGAAGATTTCGGGGGGGGGGGGGCCGGGCCCCGTGAGCCCCCCCCTCCCCTCTGGCTACGTGCCTGGCATACCCTCACTCGAGAAAACCATATAACGTAATATAGTTTTCTCACTAAGATGACACTGCTCTAATAATAACCTGCATTATGATATTCCATGAGAGTTCCACACAGCTGACCAGACGTCTAGTTTGGCTACAAGATTACAAAAAAAGATTCATTATGGTTGTTACAGCTCACGGTCTACTTTAAAAACGCGGGATATTTACTTATAAAACACTCATTTTTCGAAATTGGTTATGTAAGCTGTACCATATTCCTAAAAATAAATATCGTAAACAAAATTGTAACATTTTTAAACGATGAGATCTCTCAAAGCATTCCCCCAACACTCAAACCCCTCTATGAGCTATCGACGGGACAAGCATCATTGAATTACAGGCGGTATACATTCCATTCTCTTTCTACCTTTGTTAATACGCTTCGACGTCTCGCGAGCAACGGCGTTTGAAAGAGGCGTTGTAGTCGACACCTCGTTGTTCCGGCGCATGCGCAGGACCATTCGAGCAGACGATGTTGCGCGCCGTATGGCTAAACCGGACAAAGACTGTAGCAAGTCCGAAGAACGCGAATTTTATTTTCGGCGCGCCGAAGACCATCTTGCGGAAGCCTAGTACGCACGATGCACGGGAGACGGAATCGAGAGCGGAAGCGAAAATGTCGCGAAAATCCTCGGACAGTTGCTCAGGAAGCGACGGAACAACGACACGGGGCGACACAATGATAGCAAATTACGCGAGCACCGAGCTGTTGTCGCTGAGACGCACGTTACGCGGTAGTGTCAATGCGCTGCAGCGCGGAGCTGCAGCGCTGTGGACGTTACACTGGCTTTGGCAATGCCGCACAAAATAGTTGACGCCAAGTGTAATTCAGCCGGTATATAGACCCCTTTCGAAAGACTGCCCTCTGTTGGCAGCTGCCGAGTCCCGGCACAATGGTGTACTCAAACCGCACAACGTCACGGCACACTGTACGCGTTTGGTTGGATGAGAAGGCAAAAACACACCCACAGAGAAAGGTGATGAGCGCAGTGACGTTGCACTTTTGACGGTGTTTGATTGGCTCGTCGGTTCCTAGCGTTGGCCGCGCTCCGACGTTCGCCACGCCATCTCATGGAGTGACTTGAAGTTCCACGACGTCAGTTGTTCCGCCATTGTGCTGGCAGTGGTTCCGACCTACCTTTTAATAATTGGCACGCGACTTTCGAAAGGCAGACGCACAAAGACATCGAGCGCAGTGACGGTGCACTTTTGGCGTTACTTGATTGGCTACATCGGATCGAGGTGTCAGCTGCGATCGGTCTTGAAGGAAGATGGAGTACGAATAACCTTAGTTTATCGTAGATCGGCGTCTGGTATGTGCGCTATCATAGCGGCAGCTTTCCCCAGTGCTGTACGACTCACATCTTGGGGACTTTAGCAAATCGCGCGGAAGTGATTACTCGAACGCAGGCTTGTGAAAGCGGCAGGTGGCTTCTATAGATTCTTTCTAGCGCTTGTCACCCAGGCGAAAAATGCTGAGTCACTGTGGTGTGGACGCATGCGCGGCGTCTCATATTCCGTGGAAGAGAGCCACTGCGCGCGCTCAGAGCGCCTTCCACAGCCCAGTAGGCCAAGATGGCTGCGCGCAAAAGGCGATTATTGGAAAGATCCATACAGGGCTTTTTATTATAAGTTAAAGCGCAGTCCGGGCTAGCAGATATAGAAAGACAAACGTACGTACATACTAAAGGTAAAGTCACGGTGCACCATTTGCGGTTGATCAGATTTGCTCGCGCAAACGTACGCAAAGACAGCAAACGCAACGCATGACGTTGCGATTTTGGCACCACTCGATTGGCCCCATCGGCTCGTAGCCTTGGCTGCACTTTGACTTCGGGTGAAACGAACTATACACTCTGAGAAATGCCTGCACGTCTACTTACCCGTAAAACACTCGATGTGCCAATCTCTGCGATCTTGGAAATCAGCTCAGCGAATGATGAGGCGGAACATCTGTTTGGACCTCAAAATTAAGTCTGCGCTGTGGCGTTACGCAATGCAAGCATGACACTTTGCATTGCGTAATGCCACAGCGCAGACTTCATTTTTAAATCTAAACGGATGTTCCGCCTCATCGTTCGCTGAGCTTATTTCGTACATCGCAGAGATTGGCTCTGAGTGTTTTGCGTGTAAGTATAAGCGCAGGCATTTCTTAAGGTATTGTTAAACGCTGCGTCGAGTGAGTTGACTTTGAGTTGACTATCTTGAGCGCATGAGTTGGCGAGCAATTCGAGAAGAACTGCTGTTCCCCAAGTTAGGTCATTAGGCACTGACGTTTCATTTGTCTCGGAATAAAAACAGGTATATACGACGTTCTCAAAGGAAACGCGTACGATAAAGATCGCTCTGCCTGCTTATTATTGTAATTTCGAGGGACGACGTCTGATTGCCGGTCGCGCTCTCGCCGCCGTCTTTTTATCTCGTAACATTCAATTACCAGACTGGTTAACGACATCGACCGAAAAAACGAAAACCTTCGCAGGAGTTCGAGATCTAAGGGTGCTCTAAAACGAGCAAAGTCACTCGGGTACAGAGGAGATAAAAAACAAAAAAAAGTTCATTAAGCCTCGTTGCTTCGCAATTTACGGTCTTGCGAACATCTTTCGGACCATGATAGTCGATGGTTAGACTTACTTGTGCTGAAAGAAGAAAGCGATTGAAGATGGAGGGCTTACGCTGCCTTCACACTCGCGTTTGTATCGCAACCACGAAGCGGATCCGCTCGTTTTTATCATCAAATGCGCGTTAATTTGTACAACTCGTTTAAGCAACCGCGTTCGCCACCGATTTGCGAATGCGGTTCAGCCGCCAGTGTGAACGCGGCGTTAAAGGGGATTAAAGAAGGACAGAATGAAAAGTTGGAAGACTTCGGGTTTTGTAATCAGGATGCTAATCGACACCTGATCGAGTACTTTTGCTGCCTTAGTGTTCCAACCGAGTGCATACCTGCATGTTAAGATGGTCGACGAAATACTACTTCCAGCCGGAAATTCCCGTGCATCTGCATCAGGGTTTGTCCAGATCAGAGTTTGGAACGTTCCCGATTGGCAGTCTCTCGAGAAGCGAGCACTCCTGCCCTGATGACGCCATCATGTTCAAATATTGGAACGATTTCTTCACGGTTGAGAAGGACACTCGAGCGTATAGTTTCGACACATGGTGTGCAGCAATTAGACTCAATCTACGGGCTGTGTCTTACGAAACGATATATGCAACCAGTTTGGCAAGCACCGCCTCCAACAACCATGTGCAGTTTGAGAGATATTTGCCACAATGTTTTCGAGGCCCTTTCACTCAACCGTATTTTCAGCTTGATTTCGATAACGGTTCCCGACATTTTACGTCCGCAGCGCAATTGCTTTCTGCTTCAGATGTCGAGAGAAAGGTCCATATTCACCGACAGCTTAAGAATCGCAGGGCGTGGATTATTATGTTAATGCTTATCTGGCTCGGTGATTGGTTTTCGGGCATTCTTATAGATGGATGCCTCAATCTAATTGGTTACAGAGCTATAATTAGATGTCAGAGATTCACCACACCCGACGTTTTTTTAGGCTGGCAGTGACTATATGTAGTATTCGTGTGTTTTTTGCATAAATCAGAAAGTACAGACAAGTAGAAGATGGAAACGACGTGCGCCATTTATGAACCTTCTGCCATAGTCATTAATTTTCTTTCAACCTTAAATCCTGCCTCAACCGTGTTTGAGATGCGAAATATTGCGCGTAGTCTTCTCCGTCCCCCGTCGTACACAGCCTTCATGTAGGTTGTGCTAATTTGCTGTTCGGTATAAATAACCTCAGTCGATTTGGGGTCATTTTTAGCGGACACGGAAGAAACACTCTTACGCGTACAAACAACAAGTGAGAGGCCTAGGTACACGTGAACGGACGAACGCATGGGGGCACACCAGACTGTGCAGCGACGACGTGTAGGAAACCCCTATAACCTCCGGGGCAGTGAATAGAAGGCGCCTCAGTCGACTGCTAGTCCGCGCGGCTGGTGCACCAAAAGGGCTACTTTGGGAAGGCCTAGCCACCGAGCGATTGGACACGAGCTGCCGTGTCACAGCTCGGAAAGGAGCTCCGACGTTCGAGCACGAGATCGGGTTCAATGATTTGAGCCGCAGGCCGTCCCAGAGTTGCGAAACATTCCCCATAAGATGGCGCCACCTGTCAAACCGAACCTCACTGCCCGGTGCGTGTAATAGTCACTGAGAGTTTAAGAAGCACGAGGTCGTGGCGAGTCACCAAGCATCTTATTATCGTTCCACAGCCAATGAGATTGCTGCAGTGGTCGGTAGCAACGTCAAAGAGCCAATCACGAGGCAAGGTGCGTGAACATGATATGCCTCGCCCTGCGTTGTCAGGGCTCTAGATTGCTGCTGCGTGAATTGCACACCGGGGAACTTGGGAGGTCATCGTCGCACATAATTCCGTTTCGTCGCGCGTCCTACGACAGCCGTTTCGTCAACCATGCGACTGGCGCGGTCCCGTATTCACGCCTGACGACGCGGTAAAAGCTAAATACCGGCCGAACCAACCAAATATAAACATTGCAAGCAAAAACAAGCATCATATAACCGATTTTTTTTTGTAAGTTTAAATTGAGATTGCCGGTGTACTTTGAGGATCACTTTCGACAGCAGACAATGAGCTGGCAGGCCAGTGCGGGTGGAAGGGTTTCGGACTTTAAGGGTGCACCCGATATTCTAAGAAACGTGAATGTTGGAGAACATTCCATTTGCGTCAGGGTGGGATCCCCGTCGGCCGAATGGGCGTTTGGTCCGAACGTTGAGGGAAGAACTAAGGTGTGAATATTTTGAGAATGATTGAACAGGGGTTGACGCAGAGATTGACACGGTCCATGATTTTGAAGCCGCATAGCTACGAGAAATCACCGTGTTGCGTGGTTTGGTGATGCCAAGTTTAGACTCGTTTGAGTGAAGTGGAGCCCTTCCCCACCGTTTTTAGATGAATATTGCACAACTCCCAAGTGTAGTGGTTGCATGATCGTCTAGTCTAACTCTGTGTCGGTTGGGCTCATCGCAAGATCTATTGAGCAGATCGCTTTAGTTCTTAAATATTTTAGATAGAGGACACCCCTACATTTTTAACGCAGAAAGTGGATTAGCACGTGGTAGTGAATTTAATTCGTAGGTCTCATTTCTCACGAGGCACTAAATTTCGCCCCGCAAAAGACATCGCGTGTCTCTTACCTGCCTGCTTGTAGTAGTGCAAGAGTAACCGAGTAAAGTAACAAAGCAGTTATTCGGATACTTATTACATTTCTATCGGTAATTTGTCGCGTTTAAGCATACGTAATTTAACCTAACTTCTTACCGCTTGCAGTAACAGGCCGACGCCGTCGTTCGACCTTCTCAAAAAGACGTCGATTAATTAAGTTTTTTGCACATGTTTTTGTTATTTTAGAACACGTATGAACAAAAACTGAAGGAAATTACTTTAAAAAGAATGCCCGAGAGCCCTCGAAACGGCAGTGAATGTTTAGGTATGGAAAGTAAAACACGCACTAACGAAGTGTCCTGATGAAGCTAAGTCGGTCGGCAAAACGTCTACCGCCGCTTCGGTACTCCCAGCGGGGGTTCTTTTCTTTAAACTCTAGTGACTGGAACATTAAACTCCCTAAAGAACGGTACGATAAAACGAAGCAGACTTTCCAAAGCGGGAGATGATTTCCGAAGCGGGCGAGGGAGACTACTCCTCTCCACTTCCGTACTCATCCCATTCGTCCTTTTCATCGCCGCCAGCACGGGGGAACCGTGGGCGCTAGCAATCAATTGTCTTCAATCTGCGTCCAGGCTCTGGGAACAATCTCGCCACCGCCTTCGAAAAAAAAAAAAAGAAGCTTACACAGCGAGCTTTTGTCGTTGTTCCCACCACACCACCATCTTCCATTTTCCGAACTCATCCCACACGCCTTAAATACTAGAAGAGTGAAAATCACAAAGAAAACGCCGGAAGAGAGATCGAACGTGCCCAGAAAGATCGACCAGGAATTAACAAGGGCGTTGCACAAAAGGACATACAGGGAGGAAGAGACGAAACGTTAAGAAACGAAAAGGAGAGAGGAGGCTTTCCCGAAACAGGGAAAGCCGGTCCCCCAAAACGTTCCCCTTGAAAGCGCGTGCACGGAGAGGAGACCCCAAGTCCAACTCCCCCCCCCTTCTCCCCTTTTCAAAGCGCACACCCTAGTCTATATTCCCTTTGACCTTAGGATGGACCGCAGCGAACGTTGTGAGCCGTCTAAGCCAATCCCAATGCCGCGTGAGCGTCACGTGACCCTCGAGAGGCTCGCAGCAACGCGCAGAACGCGTTGTCACGTGATACGTTCGCCTTGCTAGACTGGCTGGGATGGCTCGCGGCATCAGCTGTGGTCCATCGGAAGGTCAAACGGGATATAGGAGTCTAGCACGCATTTCCTTTATTTTGCTAGTCCTTTTTTCTTTGCCGTCAGCGTACTCACAGACGTCAGCGGAAGACGAATTGCTGCGAGCTTCCGTTACTCACGGACTTTTCTTTTTTTCCTCAGGTTCTCTCTTTTTTCTTTTTTACTGCCGCCTTCCTCGCATCTTCTTGGCCTCTTTGCCTTCTCTAGGCCGCTCGCTGCGCCCGATCTGCTTCGCTCGATTGGCGAGCCCTTTCCCGGGCTCTGAGGCACTGCTAAAAGATTGGAACGCCGCCTTTGTGCACTTGCTCGTTCTTCGGCGGCTGTGGTGGAGGCACCGAGATCGGGCGACGCTGGAGGCCGAGTCGCCTCCACCGCCGCCGCCGCCCCGAGTTTCGGCGAAGAGAGACGAGCGCCGCGGTCGCCTCATTAATTTGAACCCGCGCGCCAACCGTCGAGGCAAGATGTCCGCTTCGATGGGTCCGCAGCGAGATTGCGGGGCAGAAATTGCGGGGCTATTGGTTCGTTAGGAATGGCGAGTCGCACTGCGGAGAGTATTTTCGGAGCGGCGTGAAAATGGGACCGGAACGGGTGCGAAAGCGAATCTGTCGATGTGAGGAAGATGTCTCTCGTTATGCTACAGCTATAACAATTACTGGTTCCGAAAGCGTGCAAGGGTGGCATCTTCTCGTAGGCAGGAGGGGAATATGGCGACGTCGAACAGGGCATGCATTTTCCAACATCGCACAGTTAAGAAAAACATACACATATACACGCAGTCAACATGTAAGATGTTTATGTTGACTGTGTTTATCACCACGCGCCATGGGGTTGGCAAAGCACAGAGCACGCGCTGAGTCCCACTGATTATTAAGGTGTTATGGACTAGGGAGGGTTAAGAATGACGGCTATGTCCATCGTCGCAGCGATTGTGCAGGAGCCACTACTCTGATGCACGTCAATGCATTGACTATCAGGGGTCAAAATTGAATGCTTACGCAGTGCTCATGTTTACTGGCTGAGCCGCATTCAACTATTCGCTTCGAGACCCATATTGCTGTTAGTGGAAGCGTGCTCTTGTTTATCCATGGTTCTCTATGAGGCACGTGGTGATTCCCTGTATCCAGAATGCGGGTGGATACAAAGCATCCGCACCAACGGCACGGAGCACGGGCAAGGGTGCAGAACACGAGCTTGTAGCAGTTAATTCCAGTGCGCGAGCGCTGCATTGGCGCGTCCCATGGCTTCAGCCTCGCTTCCGTAGTGTTCCTTTTACTCCAAGTGTAAAAAAAAGCGTAGTTCTACTTTTTACCACATGAGCCGTGCCGATCGAATCTCGAGGCGAATATTCGCCGCGGGGATCGGTCAGTTTGACGACAAAAACCTGGGGATCGCATTGTTGACGACGCGAACAATGCGATTCCCACAACTTCGTCATCAAGTTTTACGAAGGAGAGACTGAAAGAAAATGTCCGCCTTCATCCCTGGTCGGTGGAGTTGCGTGCGAGTACACTTGAGTCTCAGCTAGAGCCAGAAACCTGTGTAAAGTGAGAAACGTTCCTACGCCTCATCGTTGCACGGCCCCTTTAGAATGCAACGTGAATGTCTTTCAGCCTACAAGCAGCGCCAGCTACAGGAAGTTGGACAAAGAAGGAACATAATTTGGTCCCACTGTTCTAAGATTTTTTTTTTAGTTACAGACCGGTCATTAGGCACATCAGGCCCCCCCCCCCCCCCTCTGATGTGCCTAATGACCGGTCTGTCGAGTGTGACGAAAGGGAAGACAGAAGTCTTACAAGGGATCATGGTAGTACGGGAAGAGAAGTTTTTGTTTCAGAGCTAAAACGGCGGAAAAAAAAAGCTAGAGAATTTTTTGAATGATTCTGGATTATAAAATATTGTTCGACGAGTTTTATTTGCCCTATTTTCGCCTGCATACTACCGACGGGTTTTTAAATCTGGACAAATTGGTACAAATCAGCCGCAGAGATGTGTAACGGTCCTGGAAATTCGCCGACCATCCACCATGGCGACGTCCTTCTTGCCAGACTTGTACGTAATCGGTTACAAGTAACAAAATTACTTGTAGTCTCTTACATTTATGGGTAATTTCTTAAGGGAACAATAACTTATTTTACAAATTACTTTGCGAAGTAATATCTTTACTTATTAACGTAAGGGAATCAGTCTAATTCGTCACGTTTTCATATGCATTCACGGAGGAAAAAAGCGGAAATTTGAAACACCAACAATAAAAAGTTGTTATTTCTAATTACAGATTCTTTTGGAGTCACACTGTCACCTGCGCTTAGAAAACGCAACGCTTGCCGTTGTTCAGATGCTCAAGTCTTTATTAACGTCGCCCAACACCTCGGCTCGAATCTTTCTTTTTGTGGCTTTGTTGTTCGCAAAAGTAAAGCCGGGGTCACACTGCTCATACATCATACAAAAGCCAGTGTGCAAACAGGAGTCACCGCAATATCCGTGGTTCGAATGCCGCGTGCCAAGTTTCATCCTTGAACTCATTGCCATGCAGCATTCGAAGCATGGATTTCGCGGTGACTCGCGTTTGAATCTGTAAGCAGGCTATTTTTTATATGATGTATAAGCACTGTGACCCTCGGGCTTACCCCGCTCGGGAAACTGAAAAAGCACGCGCAGATCAACTCAATCCAAATACCGTTGTCGACCGCACGCGGTCGCACATGGCTAACGTCTCAAGCACTCCAAGCAAGGACGGGAAATCCTCAAATTTCTGCGGCGCTCAACAGAAGGCCTTCTTGACATTTCCGATCAACTCCCTTCTTAGGAGCATCGCAGGGACATTACCGAAAATAAGCCGACTGCCCAAAAAGTTGACCCCCAGCAGCAAGCACGCATCGCAAAAGCGCACTTTTAAATGATTGAAACCGGGACCGATCCCACTCACATCATGGCCGCATACATCGACACAGCGCACAAGATTCCCGGGCACCCCTGAAACCCACGGCGGTCTCCTTTCCGGCTCTCAACTCCTCGGCCACGACTGCATTTCCAGCACGAACGTCCACCAAAGGGGGTAAACTAACCGCGACTCAACTAGCACTCAAAATCTCACTCAACTCAGAAATATCACTAGCTCACGAGCTCCGAGAATTCTCGGACTCACAGGACTCAGTAGTGGAGTGCAGAAAAGCAAGAAGCCCGAGCCGCATAGTTCGGGCAATGAAAAAAGCTGGCGTCCCGATCCCTGCAGAAGGGAACGTCCACCAAAATCTGCTGGATCCTTCCGACCATCGACCTAACGCTAAGAAATGCACCTATACCCCGGGCAGAGCGCCTACGAATCCTTGGCATGTACCTCCAAAACCACGGAGGAGCACGACACACCGTGGAGCTCCTGCGCAGACAAGCCGACCAAATAGCCCACCTAATCCGACGGGTGTCCAGTCGGAAGGGGGGTTCAGTGAACAAGATACGCTGCGAATCTATCAAGCCCTCATTGTGAGCCGGTTCACATATCATGTGCCTTTTCACAACTTCACCATGACCGAAGTGGACTGGCTAAACACTGTGCGCCGCAAGGTGATCAAGACAGCCCCTGGTCTACCAATAAGTACGTCAACGAAGCGACTCCTGATGCTGGGGGTCCACAACACGATGGAAGATCTAGTCGAACCGCAAAAAATAGGACAGCTCACACACCTCAGCGCCACCCGAACGGGCCGAGCAATGCTGCGCAGACTTGGTTACACCAATGTCACGCAGGAAGAACCACCCGCCCCAGCGCGGCTGAAACCGGACATCCTGAACCGCGTACAGGCGGCACCTATTCCTAAGAACATTCACCCAGACGAGGCTCGGGTCCGGGCCTTAGAGAAAGTCTACGGTCCAGACCCACAAACATGGTACACAGATGCTGCTCTCGACAGGGAAAGAGCTGGAGCAGCAGCCATTGCAGTGACAGACAGAGACGGCACTTGCCACAGCACGGGCTCAATCTCAAATACCGGATCAATCCAGGAGGCGGAGGAAATGGCCATAGCGCTGGCCATCTCGCACGCAATCCCACGCAGAGACACCACCGACCTCAAACATAAGATAATTATCGTCACCGACTCGCATGCAGCGTGCAGAGCGTTTGCGGGCAACACCCTCTACCCACATGACAGCAAACCTCATCAACGCCATAAGCGCCGAATGGTTACAAATACCGGTCATCCGGGTCATCTGGACCCCTGCACATCTGGGCTTATCCGGCAACGAAAGTGCTCACACACTAGCCCGAGCGGTAGCGACGAACTGGGCTTTGTCGGATGGGATCAGGATACAGCGGGACCCAGAGCCAAACGCACCCGCGGACTCCCAGTCCCTCCGCACCCCAACCGACACACACCTTAACACCTACCACCTGGTAACGGAATACTACCGAACAACTCGCCGGGTCCTGCCACCTCCGCATCGGGAACTATCCCGGGCAGAGGCAGCGGTGGACTGGCGACAACTTCAAACGTTTACGTTCCCTAACCCCCACCAGCGACATCGCTGCAGTGGTTCCCCAACCGCTACCCAGGCACCTGTCCGAACTTGGATTGAGCGCGTTGGTAATAGATTCAGAAATATACGAAAGAGTCAGACAAAGAGGACGGACAGGACAAACATCTTTCGACTTTCAACACATTGATGTCTTTATTGTCAGGCTGACAAGCAACGACCTGCCGAAGATTTGGGGAAAGGGTTAGTGGGAAAGATTAGACCAGCTTTCCCAAATCTTCGGCAGCTCGTTGCTTGTCAGCCTGACAATAAAGACCTCAATGTGTTGAAAGTCGAAAGATGTTTGTCCTGTCCGTCCTCTTTGTCTGACTCTTTCGTATATTTTTGCACCTGTCCGGGATGTGGCAGCGATCACCCTAACGTGTTCCAATCCATCTGGAAATGCTCCCTCCCCCTCGGTGAGGGTATCATCCCCATTCCTTGCCCCACCTCTTCCTCCTGGGAGGCGGCCCTTTCCGGCACAGAGCTCGATGACCAGCAGCGACTGGTTGAGCGAGCCCGCCGAATCTGGGCGGCCAATAGAGCCCTGGACTAAGGGCACCGAGCAGAGACCGCAAGGTCCTTTCACTTTATCGATTAATAAAGTTTACGATGATGATGATGCTGGATCCCAGCGCATGCAGGCATCCAGGGCAGAAAAGAGGCACATCAGTTAGCTCGCGCGTTCCTTTCCTCTCCTAGAAGCTGGTGACATCCCTCCACACACAGACGACCATGGCTACTCCCTCGCTTGTGATCAGGATCAAGGCTGCCACAACCTTCAAGAATACGACCCGGACGAAGAACTGGCCCAGATCATGGACGAGTATACGCAACTACACTATGGGAGGAACTTCCCCCGAACGTGGATCCCCTCCCCAGGGGTTTCGGCAGAGGGGCCAAGGTTCTCCTCACAAAAATTCGAACACCACTCTCATGCCTGCTCGCATCGCATCATGGAGCAAAGGAACCAAGTCTAGAACCTGCTCAAGATGTAACATGGGCAAAAAGGCCAACACGCACCACATTTTGTGATAGTGCCCCAAATCAAGTGATGCCAGGACCGAGCACCGACCCCCAGATATCGGCTCCCTAGAAGGGTGGACTCACCCGCCTGGGTCCGAAAGCGACCAAAGAAGAGCCCTAATTAGCCTCCTCGATCTTATCTACGAGACCAAGTTAGAGATCGTCCTATAGTCCCTCCCCTTTTCGTGCGTGCCAGCGTCCAGACTGCGTTGTCGCCGAAGCTCTCCCACTTCCCTTCCCATGCACTATGACCAATATACGCTTTATAAACTGAACCCAGGCTTAACTCGTCATGTAAAGAACCGGACTCTCGATGCAAACAATATTAAGCAAACTTGAGGTCAAAATTAATTCTACTAACGACTGGAAGAAAATACCGTCAAAGTGCACGCGAGTTGACATAGCGGATATATGCGCGCATTTTCCTTTTGTCCCTGCACTCTTTCCTTGCCTTCAAAGACGCGGAGAGGTGGACACCAAACGATGGCACGCCTTTCAAAAGCTCGATACATTAACAATGCCCTCTTCGGTTATAGTGACTGCGGCAGTTTGCATAATGTCACAGAATAAGGAGACGGAGCGTCACCTTCTTTTGTGACCTCTCTTGAAATGAAGTTCAACATAGAAATTGACTGTAAACGATGTCACATTAACAGGCATACTGTTCGAAAGATATCGGAACCTTTCTAATATTTTGGAGACAAGAATGTTTTTTTGGTTTTGTGCTACTTTTCACCTAATATTATAAAAGCTCCATGTTGCCTACATTCTTGTCACCCTTCGATTGTGTCAGCTTTTTGTGACCTACACAAATTTATAAATAGTTTCTTTAACAATAATAGGGCACGTTGTCGGTATAATGTGCATTTTGACGCGGAACCTATCGCGTTGGTTTTTTAGTCACTTTAAAGCAAGAAAAAAGAAGAAAGGTAAAAGCTGACGTTAGCTTTTGTGTTTTTTAGTAGCAATGTTAGATTAAAGATTCCCGTCTTGACCCGTTGGCTGTCGCTGGAGAGGCACGCTTACGCTGCCTCACTTGATATCTAGTTTAAGAACACTGAGCTGTGGTGCGGCCTACAAGTGCTACATACGTGCGTGTCCATTTCCTTGATGTAATCGACATTCTACTTTTGATTTTGAGGGATCCGCTGATGTTGTTGTTGGTTATATATCCAAAAAGCTCCAGCCTCTTATTCACCGACCTCTCAACAAACGCCTGACATATGATCCGTGCTAATGAGAAATTAATATAAAAACATATTTATGATTGAATTGTTATCTAATTACAGTGTCTTTCTATTTTCCTGTACCACCATTTGGCAATATTTGCCTGCTGAAATACGTTTAGATATGCATCCATTAATTTTGTTCCAGGTTTGATTACTTGTATGACAACATTTACAGCCTTGCAATTCTAACAGCTATAACTCCGAGTGTAACTGTGAAGCTTTGCGCTTTTACCAGGGCAGATAGCTGTTCCATCATTTGCAAGAAGCACGCAATGCAATGCGTCAAGCTTTCGTGACTGCCCCAATTGAAAGGATGTTCAGCTCGGCGGACGACATCCTCACTCAGAAACGAGACAAGATGTCCGACGATGCTTTCGAAAGCCAGCTGTTACCCAAGGTCACGCAAGTGTGGGCAACAATAAACGGTTCCATTACAATCTTGTGTTTTTTTGTTTTTTTTGTCACCCTAAGACACTAAGGTTAAGTAACGTCGCGAAAGTAACGAATTACTTTTTGATGTAACGGCCCCTTACTTTTATGGAAGAGTAATTGTAACTGTAATTACTTACTATTTAGCCTCGAGTAATTGTAAATGTAATCTTTTTTGTTTTGTTTTGTTTAGTAACGTGTTCAAATCTGGTCCCTGCAAACTAGCTCGCTTGCCAGACAAGCTCTCGAAGCAAACGGAGGGGCCAATTTTCGAAGCGGTTCGTTCCACTTCAGGGTCCTTTGTTCCTTTAAACTGGCACCGCACGATCGGACGACGATCGAAATTTTCCCTTCTTGGCGTCTGTCCTCTCATGTTTCCCAACCGGCGGCGACGTGCTCGAGTGTCACAGCGGCAAAGTCCCGTCCTCCGACTTTCCCGGGACGGGGGCGGAATAGAGTTACACTTTAATTGGAGAGCCGACACAGCCCCGTCCTGTCTCCTCCATTGCTCTCGGTTTCGGTCTTCTCTTCCCCCCCCCCCTTTTTTTTTTCTTCTAAGGCTTATTTCATTAGTAGTTTTTTTCATTTTCTCCCTCTCTTTTGTTCATCCCCCCTTTTTTGTGTGTGTGTGCTTTGTGGCGTATTTCGAAATAAAGATTACATCTCGTTCCTCGAGATCTCCCAATCCAGTTTCCGATTCTTCCTATCTCACCTTGTTCACGCTCTTTACGTTTTTCGCGGCATTGTTCTTTTTTTATTATTATTACTTTTTTTCATTCGTTATAAATTTTATTTATCTATATTGTTGGCAACAATGGCGATGGCTGCTTCTGCCTTGTTCGCGGAAATTTACTTCTCTTTATGTCTTCTACCAAGAGTACAGGCATCTTTCCCCACCCTTCGTTTTTCTTTTAAATTATTTTTTTTTGTATTCATTGAACAATCTAGCAGTTTTTTTTGTAATACTGGAGTTTGGTTGTTTTAGCTTGTTTTTGTTGCCTCCTTTTTTATTTTTGTGCTTAAAACTATCGGCGAAGGCAGGCTGGGTGAGGCACCCGCGGTAAATGAGTTTAGCGTGAACCACAGACATGTCAGGCAAGAACAAATTACCACCTTTCCTCCCATTTTTTTATTTGTGTTTTTCTTGTTTAATAATACTACTTTGTTTTTAAGTTACTGCACCTTTTACAAGCTTTTCTTCCACTCTTTTTTTTTTGCCGTTAGTGTGTAAAATTCGCCTCTCTTCATCGAAGCTGGCCTGCGTTCAATGCTTCGCTCTTTGCCACAGCCAAAATGAAATAAAAAAATACTATGAAACGGCGAAGACCGGGCCTCAATAGCCAGAAATCATACATCTGCAGTGATTACTTGCGAGTTATCCCCTTCTCCTCTTTATTTTCATTTTTTTTTATATGGAAGGATAGAGCAAAATGAACAGGAGTAAACGACCACACCAAACATGAAATAAATAAAACTTTGCCCCAACTTTTTTCTTGAACGGAAAGTTGAGGGTATATATTTAAGTCTTTTGTTCATATTTTCTAGGAACGTTCCGCTTGTTCTTCCATTACGATGATGAGCGAATGGGTCGGAACAATTCTTACGATGCTTACCGTCTGCTACCTCCATTGTCGATTAGCGACTTGAGCACTGGACAACCGTTGGAGGTGCCCGAAGGACCACGCTAATAGTCCGGAAAAGCTTCAGAGATTCTGGGTGGCGCTATCCTTAAAAAAGTTGCAAGTTTAAATACAATGAGAATGTAGCAAGAAAATATTTTTGTTTGTTTTGTTTTGTTTATAGCAGAAATGTGGTTCCACTCCCGACAAGGTGTTCAGAACAACCTTTTAGATTAAAGATTAAAACAGCGCAAGGACACGGACAAGAACAAGAAGGTAGACGAACAAGGCGCTGCGCCTTGTTCGTCTACCTTCTTGTTCTTGTCCGCGTCCTTGTTCGTCTACCTTCTTGTTCTTGTCCGTGTCCTTGCGCTGTTTTAATCTTTAATCATGAAATACCAACTAGCCCACACTTCTACTTTAGTCAACCTTCTAGAGCGCAGCTCTTAGGCGCCTGTTTCCGAATTTCGCGGCGTCGGCGTCGCTGTCAGCGTAACCGGCCCACTGAATTTAGCCGGAAAATTGACGTCACGTGACCTCAACAACAATTCAATTCCCCGCTAAATTTAGCGGGGAAATTCAGTTCATCCGCTAGACTTAGCGGTCACATTCAATTTCTTCGCTAGATTTAGCAGGAAAATATACATAACGTGATCTCAACACCAATTCGATTCCCCGCTAAATTTAGCGGGGAACTTTCCCACCGGATTTAGCGGGGAATTTTCCCGCTACATTTAGCGAGAAAATTGACGTCACGTGACCTAAACACCAATTCCCCATTAAATTTAGCGGGGAATCGAATTGGTGTTGAGGTCGAGTGACGTAAATTTTTCAGTTAAATCTAGCGGAGAAACAGAATTCGTTCGTAGGTGATGTAACATCAAGTCATGTGACGTCATATTCAACGCTAAATTTAGCGGGAAACTGAATTGGAGGAGGAAGGAGAGGAGGGTTGGTGTTGAGGTCACGTGACCTAGAAAATTCAGCTAAATCTAGCGGAGAAACATAATTTGTTCGTAGGTGATGTGACATCAAATCATGTGACGTCATTTTCCACGCTAAATTTAGCGGGAAACTGAATTGGAGGAGGAAGGGAGAGGAGGGATGGAGGAGGAGAAGGAGAGGAGGAGGAGAGGGTGCGGAGAAGGAGTAGGGGAATACCCTCCCCTTGTACCCTCACCTATTCCTCCTCAAAAGCTGCGCTCTAATTTCGCATTACAGAGATATGTAAGCGTCTTTCATTTTTTCACTTGTATACGATAAAGGCACGGTGTGGTTTTCGTGCAGTCTGGACGACGTTTTTTCACCTATCTTTTTCGTCGTCGCGCGCGCATGATCAATACGCTAATCCTCACGAAGCGACTGATCCAAACGCAGCTAAGAGTTGTACAACTTAACAGCTTACTTAGATTGCATGCACCCTTTTAGTTCTCGCGTCTGTTTGTAAAACATTTACGCCAGAATAGCAGCATGTGGACATGCGGAGACGTACCAACATCCTCACATGTGCGAGCCGCTATTGGCGAGATCGAACTATAGGGGCGCTCTGAAACGTTCGTTGTCCCCACACCTCGGTGTTTACCCAATACAAGGCCTGTAGACATGGCCACAGGCCTTGTGGGCATGTTCACGTCTTAACTTAAGAATACTAACAATAAACTAAGTGGCGTTTATTGTTAGTGCCGGATCTCTCCCCATAGACGTCGTCAGAGAATGCGAGCTTGACCCACTTCGGCTTTTGTGTTGAGCTGGACATGAAACATTGCATGGTGCATTTTTCATGCAGGCCCGAGTGATAACAAAAGAGCCTCTCCTCTCTCTCAGGCGACCGGAAAACACGAGTTCCAGCCGATCGCTGACGCGGCGTTCGGTTAAGTCAGCCAAACGTTAAGTCATTGTTATTTGTTGTCCCCATCCGTGTAGTTCTAAAGTTAGTCGCTTGGGGCGCCACGGTCTGATCTCCTCCCCAATAGGCGTAGCGGCGCATGCACTACAGCGCCCTAACCTAAGCATCCCCCTCTCCCCGTAAACCAGAGGAAATGCCGGTTGTAGTGGCGGGACAGCGCTGTTGTGATGTGCAGGAAAGTGCACCATCAGAGTTCTAGAAATTGCCACCACGGACTTACTCCACAAGCTTTTTTCGAATACGCTACCGGTAAAACTGCTCTTTCACCCAAAAACACCGGCCACAGCGGAGACAGCACCAGAAACTGCGCGGGCAACGACGACCGATCGATACAAGTAACGACATTGAGCAGCCTTGTTGCACGGGGGCCTTTAGGGCAGCGAGAAACTGCCCGGACCTCCTCGTAGCGTCTGCGGCGCCAACCCCGGGCTCGAGTGTCCCAAGGAAGGCGCCTCGGGGGCGCACCGCGGCCGGTAATAAGGCGCGATTAGGCGGTCACCGTCCTCTCGGTACTCCCGCCGAAACTAGACTCCGTCACGCCGCGGAGGTGAACCGAAGTCTGGGCTACGAGCCAACCGAGCGCGATGACGTACTGAGAACCCGACATGTCACCGCGTGCTTCGGCAAGGTTGAAGCATCAATTCGGTATTGATTTCAACGTCCACCCGGTGTTGTCAGTAGAAAGTTTCGGATACGGGACCCCAACATTTTGGTTCTTCGAATTGTTTAGGGAGTCACACTGCGCATGCGCTGAATTTGTGACGCCCCAAGCCCTTTTGGGTTGGGAGGGGGGGGGGGGGACCCAAAGCGTTGGGGACCGGTATTCTAAAGCTTCCTGATCATCCTTGAGAATCAGTGGCGCCAAGGAGCTTTCTGAGTGCGCGTTTGCATGCGTGAGTGAGAGCCTTCGACGTGGTCCATCTTTGACTGAAAACAAAGCCTATGAGCGGTGCTTCTCCAGTCCTGTGTGCGCAGCACGGAAATAGAGGGCCTTAGAGCGATAAACTGGCAGCCAACGTTACTAAAACACTCAGTTGGGAAACTCAGCCTTGAAACCTGGATCGCTGGCGTCCACCGAGACTGAGCTAAGTACGATAACAGCGCCATTCTTTAGCGAGTCACTGAACGTTCCCAGAGTACCGAAACTCCCAGGCCCGAGGTGCCAAGATGGCGGCTCAATCTTTTCTTTGCTGTGGTCACCATAAGCTTTTAGAACGCATGTTTTTGCGTAACAACAAACGAAAAAAGCTCTTCTTGTAGGAACTCGTATTGAAGATGACTACAAAATGACAGAAGCGTGATGTTCGCATAACATTTTAGTGTACAGTGTTTTGCGGCACAATTATTATTGTTTTTATACAGCCATTTCTCACTGGAGATTTCAGGTACCACGTCCCGGCCTGGGCGCGTCCTAACTTCGGTTAGAATGCACCCAGGTTGCTGCTCATTCGCTTGGGAGACGGGGATTGGCATCCCTGAAACCCTTTCCACCGTTAAAGCAAGTAGGCAGGCGAGCTGGTTAAGGATAGACATAGTAAAACCTGGAGCTAGGGGACAAAGGGGAAGGACAGACACGAAACTGTCCGTCCTTCTTGTCTCCCCTAACTCCATGGTTACTATGTCTTTCCACCGTATATGTTTCGGCGACAAAATAGCTGATTAAAGCCAAAATAGAACCGTCACATCAGACGCTATCTAATGCGTCCCTAACCGATACAGCCGTGCAGTTCCCCAAGTGGCCGCTGCGGGAGAAATGGCGGCGTTGCGATTCACCGTTAGGTCGATTCTGGTGTACGAATCGGTGCCACTTTTTCAGAGCAAGCTCTATGGCAGTTTCCCAACTGAGTGGTTCTAGTAACGTTGCTGTGCAGCTGAAAGTGACCCCCAATTGGCAGCCGCCATGTTGCACATTTTTGACCACAAGACACGTGACCTTATAGTTTTACGTCTAGATTTTAACGATGTACAGCGCACAAATAACTGCTTATTGATCTTTAATAACAGTACCGACGAGATAAGTTATGTTTCGTTTGTTTTAAGTTCAAAATGTGCTTTTACGACATAAACTCGGTGAGCTTCGCAATGCCTCCGCTAGATGCCGTCCGACGCGGTGCTATATTTTGGGTTTTTATTGGAGCTAGACACTGATCTCTGTGGCTAAAAGTATTGAACAAATAGTTTATCATGTTTTTTCACCGCGATCGCAATACAAATATCGGCTCCGTTTTGCGTAAAAGCCTCAGAATTTGGTACAGTCACGTGTCTAGGGGTCAAAATTGTACAACATGGCGGCAGCCAAGTGAGGGTCACTTTTGCCTGGTGAACGGGATACCAGATTTATCGCTCGAAGCCCCTCTACCTCGTTGGTGCGCGGGGTTACATTCCGGCAGGCACGTAGCCTAGGGGGTGGCCCATGGGGCCCGGGCCCCCCCCTCCCCCCCCCGAAATCTTCTATTTTGCTGGGACCTCCTCTCCCCCCTCCCCCTCATGCAGCATTTTGTCATGGGCGGCCCCCCCCCCCCCCCCGAAACAAATTCCTGGCTACGTGCCTGCATTGCGGAGAAGGAAAGGTATTGGGAAGGGGAAGGAGGACACGCAGTAACGCGTTATCAACAATTATCGTTCCGCATTAAAAAACAAATCTTTGTTTTATTAATATTGTAACGTGATGTTGTCGATTACCTCAAGAAAGTGGCCCTCAATGAGCAGCATCGTGGTGACAGTATCTCTACCCATAGTCTCTGGTCTCCAAAAGGTGCGGTGGTGATAGGGGCGGAACGTAAACGCCCAAATAGAAGCGCGTGTATGCGTGCGCGGACGTTTGCATGTCATTTTGTACGACCACATGCGGGCGTACCTTCCTGTGCTTTTGCGTGTATGTGTATGTGTGTGTGTGTATGTATGTATGTGAGTGGGGGTGCTAGTGTGAGATAGATAGAAGGATTTAAAATACGAAGAAAAAGAAATACAAGAAAGATAAGAGAAAAACATACTTAATTTCTAAAAAGGGATGAAAGGGGCAAAGGGTAAGCCTGCTTTAGACGGTATATACTCACGTGAGCGAGTCTATGTTTGTGTGTGCATCTGTGCGTGTGTGGCTCTGTAAGCGAAAGCTCAAGAAAGAGAGAGAGAAAGCCGTGGAAAAATGTGAGCCGGCTTTGAGAGATAAACTGAGGATGCCGCGGACGTTGGACGGACACATCCATCATTCGGGAGCTTGTTTAGCCGCCGTGCAGGGGGATGGTCGCGCGCCGCTCGCAGCCCTGGATGAAACTGGGGGAATCCCCTCGACAGTCCCGATAGTGATGAGGCGCTGCTCATGGTGAAGATTCCGGACAACTGGGAACTTATAAGAGAAATTTATGTGGGGTAACTAGCATTGTTTTCGACGCTATTCTTCTTTTTCTTCAGTTCATCTCGATATCCTACGTGTTTTCGACCTTCGATTTCAGTCACTGTGTGTATTGCTTTGAAGGGTGGATCTATGTATCAATGCTAAAAGATTCTCGCTTTGATTTGGCTCATCGTTAACGTAAAAAAGTGGGGTTTACGCTGTCGGGCATTACGTTCATTTGGTCCAGTATCAAATTTGGTGCATTTGTGATGCACTCTTTAGAAACATTTGCAAAATCTCTAAGCGGCGCAGAAATTTGTTTTTGTATGTATTTTTCGCAGGGCATTCGGGAGAGACAATCGCTGCTATTTACGGAGGGAGCTGGGCCAATCGCAAGACCGATAATACGCTTATGCTTAAAAAAAGAAAGCAGTCTGAGTTGTGAGATTAGGCACGACGTTTCGCCGCGCTGTGTCAAAGTGCGGACTGCTTTTTTTATTTTGGTTATATCTAAATGTATTAGACTCTTATAGTTCACAGCGATTGGCTCTCCCAAACGCTTTACGGTAAAAAAGAGGCCTCAGATTTCTTAGATGTGTGAAGATACAAGAAAGACTCAGATGAGACAGCATTTGTATATATAATTATGAAGAATGAAGTGGTTTGTGCTGGCCAACATTGAGTCCGAACTTGAATGGACAACATCAAACTCAACGCGGTGGCCATGTTGCTTGCCTACTTCGTGTTCCCAGGAAATTGCGGAATAAGATTAGCATAAGAACACCTGAAAAATATCAAAGGCAATGAAAAAACGTAAACAAAAATAACGAAAAAAAAAACACGTTCCCATTTGTCTATTAGTGCACCGTCTCGAGATTAGGGCTGGATGTGAACTGTACGAAACCATTAGTCGACTAAGGATGCCCCTATCACAACACTCCTATGGCCCAAATTAGAGTGTCTAAAATTCTAAGGTTCACTGCGTTTTCTTTTTTTTAAATTCCTATGGAACCTTATGGTAATTGTCCTGTATTTGCTTTGATTCACAACTATGAGTCTGGGAATCTGCAACACAACACCAACAGGAGATACAGTAATACCCCATTCACGCGACCGTAAAGGTACCTTTCAGCTAAGAGGACCTTTATTCTCTGCGTGACAATCAATTCACGATCTTCCGCGCGTGGCGTGTGCTCGCGACTTAGAGAGCACGGGCTGATTCGCCGATAGCAAAGGGGCCTATGCTAAAGCGTACCTTTTAGGTTGACCGTGTGAATGGGGTATAAGTGGTATTGCTACAGGTTATTTGCTTATTTTTTTCTGGTTCGAATAAAAAGGTTTACTGTTATTTAAATGAGTAAAGGTACAGATTAACTTTTAATTTAAGGGAACGATGTTTTAGTTCCATTATTTAACCGTATTCCTGATAAATTTAGTAATTTCGGATTTCGTTGTATACAGATGAATGCTTACGTAGAAAACGATAATTAACACCAGCCGGCTAACACACAAACGGTTCGGACCGCACGACATCTATATCTGGTGCCTGCTACTCGAGAAGAAGATAGATAATTATTGGTGTTGATAAGGTATTAGGCTGGCATGCGAATAGCAGTTTCCGTCAAATAGCGCTGGCTCGTGCATTTGCACTAACGCATGGCAAGATCCTGCTTACGTTTGTGCAGCGAATGATATGCATGACACTAACGTTATTCGATTTCGAGCACTCTATTTCCTTGATTAGTCATTTCAAACTCGGTATGAGAACAACAACAGCGGAACTTTATTGATGTAGAATGTTGGCGAGACCACTGTGCAGTGCGCGTTACGCCGTAAGCATATATTTTATAATCACTGTGATGCTTTCTTTTTAATATTGTCCCTACTAGAGTCACTGAAGAAGGCTTAAGAAACGCAGGACATGGTCTATTATGATCACGTTTGTCGCTTAGCGATTCGTCCTTTGGTGTTTTCATTGGCTGATACCTCGAATCTTATTGGCTGCAGAGCAATAAGAAACTCACGACTCGCCCCACACCCTGCCTTGGTTTAAGCTCTCAGAGACTCTTCTAGTTTAGCAAATATTTCTCCAAATAAAGGGATGCTGACAAATAAGAACACAGACACACTAAAAGCCACAGAAAAAAAAATACCACAAGTTTTTTTTTGTTGAATTGTCTACTTTGTATTTACAATTAACTAAAAATAAAATGTATTTCTCCGATATAAAAAAATGTTTCTTTCCTCAACGCGGTTTATTTTGTGGGGAGGAGATGTGGGTCTAGGAGAACTTGTCACAAGCCTAGTCGCACAGTCAACTGGTCATAAGTGAACTCGCCCGGCAGCCCCACTCGCCACAGGGCATTTTGCGTACAAGAAGTTCTTGTCATGCCGAGGACACTCGTCAAACGGAACACTCGTACTGAGACTTATCGTAACATTTTTACCCCGCAAACGAAATAGAAAAATTTACTTTAGTTTCGTCATGGTATTAGTCAATATTATCGAGTTAATATAAACAATTTAAGTCGCAAGCGAGGTAATTGCGGTGACGTACGTTCGCGGAAATCTTACGTCAACTTGAAATAAAGCAGAAATAGAATATACTCGTGATCATGCATTAGATTTATATACCCGAGTTCGGAGCACAACCCACACGCTAGGCGTGGAGCTTTGTCAAAGAACTTTTGTCGTGTGAGCCTTCCGGCGACAAGCGTCTTTTGAGCTACTCGCTCGCGCCTCTGACTTTCATAGGACGCCAGCGTGTGGGTATTTTTATTATTATTATTATATTAGCAATTTTCAGAACTGGCATTCCGAATCCCGAGGATGTTAGGTATGACCATAGCCTCCTCTATCCTGACAAAGCCTGGCAGATCGCCAGGAAAAGCGGCTGCCGAAATTGAAAAGGTAGAGCGGCAGACAACGCATGAAAGGAGATTCAGGTGACTGGTGCCCCGCTGCGCAGACGCGAAACACACTTCTCCTGAGCAATAGAATGTCCGCTCATGCTCCTCGCGTTCCTCGCGCTACCGCTTCTTTCTCGTCAGGTTTGAAAACCATGTTCGGGACCTCGCCGCTGCAAAGTTTTGCGCCGAGAAATGCTGTGCTACCAGATCATTGCGCTCCAAATCTGCGACCGGACACTCTATAGCTCCGTCGTCGAACTGCCAGGCTTTGTGAGTAGAGCGGAGGCTATGGTATGACATATTCGAAGGCTGATAACTCATGAAACAAAATAGGTACCTTTTGAAGTTATGCGTATCATAAGATATCTCAGATAGATTACTGGACGTTTCTTGAGATATTTCTTAGTGTGCTGATGCGGAAACAATCACAAATACCAAGACACATCCGGCATCATGTATAATTTGATGCAGAAGATCGCTTTATTCTTTTTACTTGTTAATAATTGCCTTGCAGTTGTTTTGATTCTCCACACACCCAATGAATGCCAGAACGGCCTTTTCTGCAAATTGTGTGCGAAATATCTTGGTAGAATGGCAGCGAAACACTCCCAGTAAAATAGCACTGAAGCCCCACGTTTAGTGTTCGTTAGCTTCAGAACTCTCCTGGACGTAGTCTTACCAAATACGAGCGTCCTAAACGTATTTTAAAGTCAAACCCAAATCATTTTTGTTATTAAAAAGACAACGAAGGACTAATTTTGGGCGGGCGGTTTCTATACGTAAAGCACGATTGGCCCTGTCCCTCCAAAACGCAGACGATCTATACTTCTCCATCTCATGAGTTGCGTGCAGCGGAGGCAATAGCACAGGCGCGAGCGCGTGGCTTTCAGTTTTGCCTTCCTTTCAGGAGCACCCGCGCAAGGAAAGCAAATCTGAAAGCCATTGGCTCGCGCCTATGCATTTGCATTTGCTGCACACAACTCCTGAGATAGAAGTATAGCGACCAGCGTTCCGGTTACGAGCGGCCCCCTGTGCCGAGAGTTCCATTGACAAAATGACCTAGATCCCGAAGGCCGATGTGACCAGTTGTACCGTGGCAACGTTTCCCGGTTATGAGTATGATTGCGAGGAGTGGGCCGGTTCCCTAAGTTGTCTATGCGAACGATCCACATCTATAGACCAGGTTGGTGATGATCTTGCTTAGAAAACTAGGCGCAGGCGTCTAGTCAGGAAGGCAGCCGGTTGATTTATTCGTCGTTTCTGTTTTGCACACGGCAACGACCAGAGGCAGATGCTACGCACGAGAAAATAGCAAAGAGTAAAATATATTCTCAATACTAGGATATAAATTTGTAATATCGATACTCTTATCGGAGTAAATCATTTGCCTTCTGATTTTTTTTATATATAAAACATGTTCTTACATTTATGGTTGCATAAACCATTATTTGATGCCGCTATATTCAGCGATGAAAAAAATTAAAGCAACTTTTTCATCCACTACGCTTTAAATGTGTCACAAAGAGGACCCCAGAACAGTTATATACATGTTTTTGTTTTTGCTTTTGTTTTTCATGTAGGAAGCAATATTTTTTTAATTATACGATAGAGTGCACTTCCTAAAAGAAAATATTACAGGGAGCGAACCACGGCGACGCGTTAACGCGGATCGAAAATGAAAATATGCATCGTGAATATATAATCGAACGAGCCTAAACTCATCCCATCTCTCATTTTCTTTTTCTTTTTACTTTCCACACACAAGTTTTGTTCGCAAACTCTCTTTTTAAACTTTACGCATAGGAAGCATGGCAGACGGCTTTTGTAGGACATGAATATAGTCTATAATGCTATAAAATAGAAAAAAAATTATACGTATAAGAAAGGAAATTCAACGCCAGTGTAAGGGTACCCATTGCAAATTTTTGATGGCGTGCAGTTTCACTCTCAAGTTTTGGCTAGCTTCGACTCCGCAAAAGCCGGCTACGGGTTGGGTGTCATAAAAATCTCGTTATTGGAAATGACAGAAAACGCCTCGCTTCTCCTACCCCACGCTTTCTCATTTTATTGGCCTCATTAAATCGATTCATTAAAACATAAATGTATAAGAACTCGTCACCCGGGAAAAGCTGTTCTGCCGCGTGATTTTGTTCCGGCGTGGGGATTGGTCGAACGGTCGACAAAAATAAAATAGCTAGTACAAAAACCTTAAACGAGCCTACACATAAAAAAACAAACAAATATAATTTAAGAGCCGCACAAAACTAGGAAAAAAAAGCTTCGTGTTCGGAATAGGTAGATAAAATTTATTATTTTGGCAATATCGGTTGTACTAATCTCTTTGTCGCTCGTTTATTTCATTTTACATTTTAGTACATTGTAAAGTCACGCCCGGTCGCCACCTAGCGGGAAGCAGTTGCGACGGGGCGATAAGAAAGTAACTTATGCCGTTGCTAGGAAACCTCCGCGGATTTCTGTAACAGCAAGTTTTGTTCGCTCGCGCTGCTGGCGAATTCATGTTATGCGCCTTTGATTTCTTGTTGTACCCTTCGGGCGATTTCTCTTTTTTAAACAGATTTTATTTCGCGCTTGCTGGCGCGTATCTCCCTGTCAGTCCGGCTGCCGCCGCCTGTTCTTCGACGGGGGTGTTCTTCGATGCCGCTTGGTGGCGGAACGAAAGAAAATCCGCGGCGTACCGAGCACGAGGCACTTTATTCTTTTTATAAAAACGGCGCATTTCATTAGCTTTGCCGTAGCTACGGGCTTCCTGCTGATTAATAGGGACTTTTCTTAGATCGTGAGCTGCGGACTGCGGTTTCTTTGGGCACGGGCTCAATCCGCGCAGAAAACGACGACATGAGCTTTCGCTAGCAACGTAATGCTATTGGGAAGGAGATCGAACAGTCACGCCTCCAGCGGTACGCTTCAGCTGTGGGGACAACAAACCGTCTTTTCTTGTTTGTTTTTGATCCGAGAAATCGAAGATGACGATTCGAAGGCCGCTCCTCGCGCGACCAAAGCACTGGTCAGAGCGAAGCGCTCGTGCCCAGACCGTGCTAGGCGAGGTTCCATTTCTTTGTTGTGCTGTGTAAGTAAACACCGGGCTGTGGGGACTAACAAGCCTCGATAAAACGGTCCCTATTAGCGGCGAGATGTTCTGGTGGCGCCATCCCATGGTACCCCCTTGCGACGTCAGTGTCACCTTGCGTAATCCCAAGAGTCCGATGTTGCCGTTCTAAATAGCATGTGGATAGCTTGAAATCATTGCGCTACTCAAAGAAACACCGCCAACACTGTCAAGATATTGAAATTACTTACATTTTTCCTTTCTATTCCGTCTGATGATAGATCCACTTTTCTGACGTCGTAGTAAGCATTCGGCCAATCGTGGAAGGCCGACCACAGCGACGCTTTACGGTCTGCGCATGGGGCTATTGACGACTTCGGCCTGCTCAATTAAGAACAATCTACGAAAAGACGATTGCAAGTGGGGCGACTGGTCGCCGCCATGTCTCTGCTCGTGCGAGCAAGCCCGTGCGATGGCAATCTTGTCAAGGCTACGTTCACGCGCACGCCGCATGTGTTTGCACACACGGGGCACTATACTCTGTTTCACCTAGAGCAGTTTCACCTTATGATGTACCGCAGGAAAGGCAACAAGCGCGAGCTCCTTGCTCTGGGGCACATCTCGGCGGCACAAGCTGTCGTGACTTAAGAGCAGCTGCCAACGCTATAAGCTCGCGCTTCTAGCCTTCGCTCCGGTACAACATAAGGTGAAACGGAGTATAGTCGGAAGCTCCAATGCTTGCAACACACCGATCTTATTACCTAGGTTTGTCTACGCTGAAGTCACTGAACCCTGGGAAAGTAACGCCGAAGCTCTCCGTGTGGTCGCCATCTTGATCCATGAAATGAGCAATTTTCCTGACCCTTCCGTTCTTGGTGAGCCGATCAGATTCGCGGGTGATGGGCAGCTAATTATGGAGTCGGCTCTTATTTTTGTATACCGAGATTTTGCTAACCATCATCATCCCGAAACAAGCGTACACTTTCGGTACCGCCACGCAGATGCTGCGTCGATGCATTGGAGGCATTAAACATAAGTTTATTGTATTGAAATACGCAAGAAGAACAATATAATTGTAAGAGATGCATGCTAGATTGGGCATGATTAATAAGTTGATTGCATACAGAGTGCCAAAGACGCTTATATTGGCGAGGAACGCTTCCAGTACGATGATGCTCCACGGTGATCGTGGCGCGACTGGTTTAGTACGATCCTCTGGAAGCTTCGAAGATTTAAATGGACCAAGATGGCGATTTCCATGGCAACGTAGACCGATTAGCCAATTGGCTTGCGAGGTTTGGGTCGTCTGTATGTTAGTATCCGTTTGTGTGCGGCTAGCAGGTTGGGAAGGCAATGGCGCTACTTTCCCAGGATACAGTGACTTTAGTCTACGCCACTGCTGTCGCCATGCATTGTGTGGGAACTGCAGTCTTCCTGCAAGCGCGACCACAGGGCACTAAGCTCACGCGCCAAATTACAGCTTCCATTGCTGGCCCCCGGTCGTCTCTCCCAGATGCCGAGCCACTGAAGCGGGTGTTGACGAACCTCCACAAAGGTCAATGCATGGGCAGAAGGACACAGTAGAATCTGAAATGGCAATTAGCGGCGAGATGTTCCGGTAGCGCCCTCGTTTGGTTACCGTTCGTGACGTCATTACCTTGTGAACAACAAGCTCGATGGTGTTTGTAATGAGCATGGTGAAAGCCTCGAATCATAGAGCTCTCAAATCAACACTGCCAACACCGTCAAAATTGAAGTTCTTACATTCCTCTTATTTGCGTGGATGAGAAATCCTTTGCAGACGTCATAGCCAGCATTCGGCCAATTTTGGTGGGCCGACCACAGCGACGCTTTCGATCACTCACGTCGCCAATAACGAAGTGAAGTAAACATAACAATAGGAAACAAAAACTGAAGGCTGGTTATGGTGGCGCCTATGCACAGCTGCTGTGAAGCGTGTACATGGTGTTTTCACATGACGTCAATCCGCCAATTTGTTGTTAGATGTCAGCGTGATGAAACTCGTAAGCCTTTGTGCACTACCAATTTGAGGGTGTGATGCGAATCTTCGGAGTGCTCGCCTTCTGCACGCGCCAGGCTGCTGATAACAATAATATGGTGGACGAAATGACGTCGGTGAAAACGCCCTATTCGTGGTGAGAGAGTTCGCTAGGGGCGCTTGTTTTTTCTCACTAGGGTCCCACGAGATTATGTTATTAATTTTAATAGTGAATAGGGGCTTGCCTATTGCACCTGCTTGCACCAGCAGATGAAGTTTAAGTATCCTCACTCTGGGTTGTGCAGAAATTCCACCAGGCGGCGATACCGAAACTTATCGCCGCGAGCAGACTATGCATTCCGGACGACCGTTCGCTCCTTTCGCTAAATTATGCAAGCATCAAAAAGGATCGCTGGGAACGTAGATACGCGCAAAGCGCGTGCTCGTCTTCCCTGTGAAAATATTTGAACTATATAGCCAAAATAAAGCGTTAAAGAATGAACATCCGAAGTACCATTTGTTTTAGATTTTTCTTTAGAACAGTTAACTGCTGCAGACGCCAGCACGCATACACACATGTTACCGACATTTTCTTTGATGCTTGGCTGAGAGCGTCGTGGTGAGGGCATGTTGAGCCACGATAACTGAATTCGGTCGTTTTCTGGGTGTCTACAAACAATCGAGGCCACAAGATGAGAAAATTGAGGAAATCTCAATCATGCGGGAATCGGAGGGAGGGCCCAACGCTGAGGAGACACTTTTCCGGCGCATTCGTCCGTGCCGCATATATGATCGGTTCCCTGCGGTGCATTCGTAGTTGGAAGATATTAGCTCGGTTAATGAGGTGGACAGCAGTCGTGTTACTTGTGCAGCGAGGTTTTATTAGGATGTCACGAGATCGTTAGATTTTTACGCGATTTGTTTTTGTCATACTCGATAACCGCGTATCTCTTTTTCAACTGTCACTCAGGTCCGCACTTCTTTTCTGTTTGTTTTGTATTGCTAAGGATTTAGTTTCCGTGTACATAGGGACAACACTTTGAGTTGCCTACGACCACGGTATCGTTTGGCTAATTTAATGAATGTAGAGATTACTATAGTTATTGAATACGAGAAACCCCACATTATGCCCAGAGACCGCCATTAGGATTTGTGCCTGTTGCGGTCCCGGTTAGCTAATTTATACAGGAAGGAAAAAAAACTGGAATGCAGTGTAGGCTGTTAGGAGAACTTACGCATACAAATTGTCATGCCGAGGAGGTTGTTTTCAGGAGGAAAAAAAGTAATCAGCAGGATAATCAAAGAGAAGTAAATAAATTTTCGCTCATCGTGCGTATCCTATACCTCGTGTGGGGGAAGAAAAAACTCTAGAACAGAACAAAAATCAAAGGTACGTCCTTTGTGAAAAGGCTGTCTGCACGTGTACGGGATGGATAAAAAATATACTGTAAACGACTACATTTTCGCGAGGACCTAATTTTCGCGAATTTCGCGAATCGCCTACAAACGCGAAAAATACGTCCCGCGAACAATTCGGTGCAAGTGTCTGAACTCTACGGAAGCTACACTCGGATCCGCGAGAACCAGACCTCCGCGAATAATTTCAAATTTCCAGCTTTGGCCCGATTCGCGAAAGCATTGGAGCTCCGCGAAAATTAAGTCAAGTCTACAGTACATCAGAAACTAAAAAACAAATAAAAATATTCTCGAAAGAGCAAGAGGACGTGAACAAACTTTTATGTTCGCTTTACCAACCCATTTCGATACATGGTTGCTAATCGTAGCACCGGCTTGCAGAAGAGGTTGTATATAATAAAAAAAGAAGGCACAGGGTGTTCAAAAAGTAAGGGCCAAACGTCACCCCCCCCCCCCCCCACACACACACACACTTTCCTCCAAAATAAAACAAAAAAAAAAAACAACCTAATCTACCATTCCCTTCCTAAATAGGTTTCGCA
>JAZHYW010021200.1:0-70177 GCA_037355805.1 Ixodes ricinus | reverse complement strand
GGCCCGTGGAATCAAACGCAAACTAAGGGAGTACGTGGTGAATGCTGCCATTTCTTCTTCCTTCCTCATTTCGAGAATAACAATGCTTGTTTGTTGGGAGCGTATTCAGTTAGTATCATCTCTGATATTCAATAGAAGGCTCCATTTTTAATCTCGTTGAATTCAGTGTCTGCCACGAGCTTCAATTCTAAGGCCGTATTTCTCGTCCAACGCGCTCGAAGGCCGGCGCACTGCGTCGTCAAAATTTTCTACGCTCCTCTTGCATTGATGGTGTTTTGTGCATGCGCTATTTCGCCACGCGTGGGTTTCGGCAATTTCTGGGAGAGTTTGAAACGTTATTCATAGACTGTCTCAAAAGTAGGGAACGAGCCAGGCGGCCTCAAGACGTGAATTTTAATCTTGTCTATAGCGTAGCTGAATCTTTAGTTGCACTTTTTCGTAGTATAGATGTACGCACTTTGCTGTGGTATACGCCTTCACTCTGACGTGAATACCTGACATGGAGGCAATAAATTATCGGTTTATGTGTTGTTTACTGAATCAACGCTTTTCCAGGTCGCATTGTTTCGAAGATCTTCTTGATGTAAAATGTCGTTGGTTTCACGGCACATTTAGTCAGTGGCAACTTAAGAAATACGGGGCGTGATATTACTGAGCATGCATCTTGTTAATTGCCCTTTGTCAATTGGATTTCAGCAATAAATGATAAGTGTGAATCAGCAAGACGCACAAATCTAATGCGTTTCTAGACTGGAGGTTAAGGAAATCACCAACGATGGTGACGTATTTCCGTTTTGTTCCGAAATGATATGCCTCCACGTGAAAGTGATCGTGTTTGGTAACCATTTTTGGAGACAATTGTATTATCCGAAACATAATCCGCGATGTTTGAAAATTAAGTATTTTGTAGTTGGCGCATGGTTTTTTATTCTTCATTATGACGAAATTTTGACTAATTTTGTTAATGAAAGAGCATCTAATTACAATTTATGTACAATACAAGTGCTACGAGATTTGTTACGCGTGCCTTTTATGAGAATATTTTCGTGTCAAAATGGCGCTGCGCGAGGATGAAACACTTATTTTTTGAACCGATATTTGCTTGCGAACTTCTACGTCCGGTACGAATTATGCAAAAAATGTGGTGAGAACTTTAATAATCTATTATCCGGGGCACGGCCGTTGGGAGTAGGGAATAATAGGAATAAGTAGATGAATAAAATTCATGTATACGAATTTTGTAGACAAATGTTTGTTTCAGCCCACGGCAGTAAAATCAGTTCTTTAGAGGTCAATGTTTTTCAAGTCAAATTTTTCAACGGTCACATTTTGCTAAAACGACTGTGAACTACGCAGACACGATTACAATTGGGTTTCAAAAAATAAATATAATAAACGCATCGATTCAGGACGAAACTGATCATATCCCCTTCGAGTGATATGATCAGTTTCATTCGCACGGTTAATCATTAGGAAAATGCGTTTAGTCTATATTTATTTTTGAAAACCCAATTCGCCAATCGTTTTGTGCAGAACTTTTAGTTCACAGTCGTTTAAATTTTTAGCAAAAACAAACTGACCGTTGAAAAGTGACTTGAAAAAGCATTGACCTCCTAAGAAGTTTTTATTTTACTGCCGTGAACGAGTAAACGACGGTCTACAAAATTCGTATACGTTAATTTTATTCATCTACTTTTATTCCTATTATTCCCTACTCCCCTTTATAACGGCCGTGCCCCGAGGGTAATATAAATTATTAAAGTTATACCACATTTACCGCAACCATAGTCCGTACCGGACGTAGAGTCCGCAGAAGCAAATATCGGTTCAAAAAATAAGTGTTTCCTTAGATAATCCTCACCTGGCGCTTAGACGACACGAAAATATTCTCATAAAAAGCACACCTTGACAAACGTCTCCTTTCGTAGCACTTGTATTGTACATAAATTGTAATTATTAGATGCTCTTTCATTAACAAAATTAGTCAAATTTCGTCATAATGAAGAATAAAAAAAATTTCCTGCATAATCCGCACTTGCAGATAGTCCCCGTAAAATTTTAATTTTCAAACATGTAGAGTCCGCGGATTATGTTTCGGATAATACGCTACTTATAATTGTCTCCAAAAATGGTTACCAAACACGATCACTTTCACATGAGAGAGGCATATCATTTCGGGTTTCTTTAAAACGGAAATACGTCACCATCGTTGAAGTGATTTCCTTAACCTCCCTATAGCCACTGGCAGTCTAGGAAACGCATTAGGTTCGTGCGTCTTGCTTTGTGATTCACACTTGTCGACTATTGCTGAAATCCAATTGACAAAGGACCGATAACAAGATGCATGCTCGGTAATTGTCACGCCCCGTGTTTCTTAAGTTGCCACTGACTAAATAGCATTGCCGTAGGAGCCAGCGACGACATCCAAAGAAGATCTTCGAAACGGTGCGACCTGGAAAAGCTAGCGTTGAATTCAGTAAACAACACATAAACCGATATTTATTGCCTCCATGTCAAAAGGTATTCACGTCAAGAATGAAGTCGGTACGTGTACCACAGCAAAGTGCCGACGTCTCCATATACGAAAAAAAGTTCTGCCCAAAGTTCAGCTGCGCTATAGACAAGATTAAAGGATGCGTCTTGAGAGAGGCCGCCTGGCTCGTTCCTAGTCGCGCGTCCTTTCGCAGACAGTCCTATGAATAATAGAACGTTTCAAACTCTCCCAAGTGCCGAAGCCACGCAGTCGTACGCGTGGCGAGAAGCCAGCGCATGCGCAAAACGCCATCGAGTGCAAAGAAGAGGGCGTAGAGTTTTTGACGACGCCGGTGCGCCATCCCTTCGAGCGCGTTGGACGAATACGACGCTAGGGTGAGCTCGTGGCGGACGCGCGTGGTTCAGCGAGATTAAAAATGGAGCCTTCTGATTGGTTGCTTGGGCGGCGTCGAGGTGTTGTAACTGAATACGCTCCCAACAAACAAGCGTTGTTGTTCTCGAAAGGTCAGTGAAGATAGAAAAGGGAGAGAGAGAGAAAGTAAACGGCATTCACCGCGTACTCCTTAGTTTGCGTTTGATTCCACGGGCCTCGCAGGAAGAACAACTCGCAAAGGAACCGCACGTCAGCTGCGTTTTTCCTGGGCGGAAATTGTGAGAAACAATGGAGCGCCACGAATGGAAGCGAGCGGAAGAAAGAAAGAGACAGAGAAGAAAACAAAGACGGAAAATCGCCAAGAAAGATGCCAAGGGGGGAGGGGGGAGGGACGTGAGAAAGAGTAAAATGCGGAATGGAACAAAACGGAATGGAACGGAACAAAACAGAAAATTGCATTCGCTTCGTTTCGCACGCTTGTCACAGTGGGGCTCGGGGGCCATTTGCGTCTGCGGCCGTGCGTTCGGGTGATTTGTTTTTGTTGTTGTTTTGTTTTCGAGGAGACGGTATTGGTGGCCCGCCTTTGTGCGCCTCGGGGCCGGAACTCGTTTGCAGCGGTAATCTGCACGCCGTCCTTTGTTTGTGCGACGGCTTACGGACACGCGCGCACTGGCACGTCGTACTGCCAAAGCCGGCTAAAGGCTCTGTTTCACTTTAAGTAGGACCGCAGCCGGTCCTACGATTTAATGAAGCCAATCAAGCGGCGACAAAAGTGCACCATCATGGCGTTCGTCGTTTTTGTGCGGTTGCTCTCACAGACTAGACCGATGGCGCACAATGAATGCGCCGCGATCCTGCGGATTTCTTTTGTGCGTGATTGGTTTAGCGGAAGTTCTTGATTGTAACAAAAACGGGAACATCTCCGCGAAATAAAAGAAAAATCTTCGGATATAGGAACGCTTCGTTTAAAGTCACAGTTGACTCCCAAGACCAGACACAGCAACTTTTTCGCTCGTACAATACTATCGTGTGACTCTAAGGAAAAAAAAATAACGCGAAGTGTTTAACGGTGTTTGCACTTGCAACGCCGTCTGCTGTGCCCTTTTTTTCTCGGGTGGAATGGGAGATCAATTAAAATAAAGCTGTGCGCGTGATTACGTCGTTTTCTTTCTTCTTTTTTTTTCTTTTTTTCTATTCAAAGTTTAGTTGTTTCCCAGAAAACCTTCCTGCGTGAAAAGACGATATTACTATGAATGGGATAGCGTTTGCCGCGTCACTGGAATCTGGGTTTTTAAAAGGCCCAAGATAGCAACGGCAGTTCTATTATCGCACGCGAATTGTGCTCCGTCGGCGCAAAGATAGTCCGTTATCAACACACACACACACACACACACACACACACACACACACACACACACACACACACACATACAAACAATGCGCGCACGCACGCAGTCGCAGGCACGCAAAAACGACCGTGTATAGAAGATGGCGAGGTGTACAACACGTCGACATTTAAATTAATCAATGCGTAATTACAAAGATTACTGATATAATGCGCACGCGTTGGGTCAACAAATGACATGAACGACTACTGCCTCATTGATCTTTCAATGTAACATCGAAGTAAAGTCATTTAAAGGGGTAGTGAACCAAAATTTCGAGCTCACAAAACAAGGCAGGACGATTAGGCGGGACGATGCAAAACCCAATAACATCACTCATACAGCGATATCTCTAACGGATCGCCGTATTTTCGGAAAAGAAGTGCGCGATTAAACACGGCCAACGAGGCCTACGAGACAAGTCACGTCACGATTCTCATTCTCTCTCCTCCTCGCTACGTCCCGCCGACTTGGTGAACCGAAGCGAGGAGGAGAGAAGCGAGGACGCTTTCCCTCATTTTCAAATGTCCCAGGAGGACTATGACGTCATAGCCGTCGCTTGTTCGCGCCCTTCTTTTCCAGAAGTACGGCCATGCGATTGGGTATCGATGTGTGAGTGATGTTTTCGAGTTCGTAGCGTCTCGTTCAACGCTTCTGCGGCCTTATTTTGCGAAATCCAAATTTCAGTTCAGTGTCCCTTTTACGCCTCTGACTTTAACGCCCCTCCCTGAGCGTTCCACGCATGCGTGACGCCGCCATAACTTTAGTTCAGTGGAGGCAGCTGGCGGCAGTATACACAAGACTAGAGTGCCTCGATGTCCCTCTGTTTAGGGTGATGCCATCGTTTGTAGTACCCGATGCCGACAGCACGCGCTCACAGGAAAAATACAAAGAAATCGAAGGAAACAAAATGTCGCTGTAGCACAGTCAACGCCACGAGCGCGTGCAGGGACACGCTCTTTCACGCGCTTGAGAACAACAAATAAATATAAACGTTAGAAACAAAATGGCCAGATGTCATCACCCCAAGCCAATCGTTATCTAGAACCACTCAGTTAGAAACTGCCATAGAGATTGTTTGAAAAGCCGGCCTACATGGGATCTCACGCACGCGAATCCATGAGTTGCATGGTGATCATTAACGCACTGTAGTAAATCGCAGGCTGCCAGATCAGCATTGTTTGAAGTCGGGGCATTCGGTGCCGCGAAGCTCCGATTCCAAGATAGCGTTCGGCCCCAGATGGACGCGCTCGCATTAATATGCACTCTATGTGCGTCTGCTGGACGCGCCGTACTGAAATCACCGCTGAGTGCACGGTCGTATAAAAACAGTATTAACTGTACTGCGAGAACTGTCAGAACCAAAGATTTTAGAAAACAACACGGCAGATTCCCGTTTTAGTGCTCAATCTCCAATAAACGTTACTACAAAAAGAGTTTTTATCGCTTGTTTTACGCAAAACATGCCTGACAACAGGCGACTACAGTCTAAATGCAAAGAATGAAGGTGAGCAATGCTGTCGCATTTAGGCAGAGTCTCGATGCGACGCTAGCGGCCCAGGCTTCAACGGTGAGTTTCCAACTGAGAGTTCTAGTAACGTTGCCCCAAGCCAACGTTACTAGAACTCTCAGTTGGGAAACTCACCGTTGAAACCTGGGCCGCTGGCGTCCACCGAGACCGAGCTAAATGCGACAACAGCGCCACTCTGTATCATTTGTCTTAACTGTAGTCGCCTTGAGCTTTTAGAAAGCATGTTTTTGCGTAAAAACCAACGAAAAAAACTCTTTTTGCAGTAACGTTTATTGGAGATTAGTACAAAACGGGGGGCGCGTGTTGTTTTCTAAAATCTTTAGTTTGCAAGTTTTGCAGTACAATTAATATTGTTTTTATACAACCGTGCCTCAGCGGTGATTTCAGGTAGCGCGTCCCGAGCTAGGCGCATATTAACCGAGCAGTAATCCGCGGCGCGTCCGCCTGGGAGTCGGGGGCGGTACCTCGAAGCCCTTTCCACAGTATCTGTTCTGGCCCCAAAATGGCCGATTAGAATGAAAATGGAAGTCACGTGCAGTTCCTCGACTGGCCGCTGCGGGAGAAATGGCGGCGTTGTGATCGCCATTAGCTCGGTTCTCGTGGACGGATCGGTGCCACTTTTTCACAGCAGTCTCTATGGCAGTTTCCCAACTGAGTGGTTCTAGTAACGTTGCCCCAAGCAAAGCGCGCACATGAAGGCACCCTACACAAGACGATTCGTGCCGTCTCGTGCTCTGCGCACGCAAAGCTCAAACGAGGTTGCCCCACGTGCAAAAAAGACTAAAGCTACCTCGATGCATTGCGGCACCGGCCACAGCGGTGGCGTGCCTAAACTGGTTGGTGAAATCGATTTATTGCTTAAATTGAGGAAATTCTTGAGATCGCCTAAATAAAGCGAAAACTCGCTCTGCTGGCTCTAAGCATCCTAGAAATCTCTAAATCATAAGGACACGCGGTCGATTTCTTTATTAAAAAAAGCAATCCAAGGTCGCAACACGCCGAGGTCATCTCAGGCGACGGGAGGAGCATGTTCCGAAACCAGGGCCACTGTCAGCCAATAGCGAGCGAAAATTCCACGCGCCTCCGACCGGCGGACCCGCGGAGTGATATCTCGAATGCGCGCGACTCGTCGCCCAAAAAGTTCCTCACTTAAAGTATAAACCGCATGCAAGCGATTTGACGAGCGACGAGACAAGTGACGGCGACCCGCTTCGCTGTCGCTCGGTCAGTCGCGCGACGAGGCAAACCGCATGAAAGCGACGGGAGCAAGCGACCAAGGCGATGAGTGACATTCGCTATAGAAATCCAAAACCGAGCGATGTTACAAGCTACGCGACAAGCGACAGTGAAAAACCTCCGTCGCTCGTCGCCAACTCTCGTCGCTTCTGCCGTCGCTCGCCTCGTCGCTCGCCAAATCGCTTACATGCGGTTCAGCCTTTACGCTGTGCTAAGTAGCGACATCCGTTGATATGCCGACACGCTCTCCCATTGGTCCGTGCCCGCGTTCCGTTTTGCGGTTAGGAAGAACATGGCGGATTTGACTTGACCTCACTCTCGAGTAGCGGCTTGGTACCTTGGCGTTCAAAAACCTTCCCGCGTTGTTCTATCTCAATTGTCGCGTGACGTGACCCGCCGGAGTAACTCGGAAGATTTCCAACACAGCCATGGTAGTCGAGTTAGGAAGAACATGGCGGGCCGCGGGCTAGCAGACGACAGGAGCTAGCGGGGGGGGGGGCTGGGGGCTGGAGAAGGACTTGTCGCTACCTCGCAGCGTTCATCTATGGACGTTAGTGGCCGGACAGCCCGGACACCCGGTCTTCGGCCAGTTTTTCTAGTCGGCCAGAACTGTCGTAGCAGACAAAGTCAATCATATACCTCGCAGTCAAGCTTCATCGCGCCACGGCTCTCGCTCGCTAACCTGACAACGATGATTCAGCCCAGAGCGCGCGCGCTCGGGAGCAGACCAGCAGACGACCGAACACATCACTCCCGCGGAAGACGAAAAAAATAAATAAACACAGTGCGTTGTATTTTAAACGATTATTGCACTATTACGTTCCCTTTCCGTGAAAAATTAACATTTGTCTCATACTCTATTTGCTGTAATCATGTACAAAAGAATACATATTTCGTAATAACAACGTTTGCAATCTCCACGAAATATCGCGTTTTCATTGGTGAGATGAAGTGTGGCTGCTGTTGCCTGAGATGACCTCGGTGTGTTGCGATCTTTGATAGCTTTTTTAATAAAAAACTCGGCCACGCCTGTTCGCGATGTCAGAATTTGTAGGATGCTCAGAGCCCGCACAGTGACCTATCGCCATATTTAGGCGACCTCAAAAACCTCCTCAGGGGCCCTTTAAGGGCGAAATATTGATAGTTCCTGATTTGCCTGAAAATTGGTTCAACATATCTATAGTCACATCACAACTAGGAAAACAAAGTATAAGTCAAAATAATTATATGTCGTCAAGTTATTGACATTATTTCTATTTTTTTTTTAGTCCGAGAGGCTGAGAGGTTATGCTGGCAACGAAACTTATATAACAATGACATCAGCACACGGGAAAGTGCTGGGAAATTTGAATGTTGGTTTTGGCATAGCGTTCATTTTCGCTTTATCAATGGATATCTTGAATTTGTAGATCATAAATAGCATGCCGGAAAGAGTGAAGCCTGGATATTCCGAAGATGTGTTTGTATTGGGTAGCTTAAAAAGCACTAGGCGAAGCAAAAATGACGCCGTTCAATACTTACAAAAATATTTTCTTTATTTCCCAGACCCCAGAGATTGAAATTATTGAACTACTAGATATTTGAGATCGGCGTACATCGCGAATATTATTAAGGCGAAAGCCTTATATGTATCATCCTTGAGTCGACCTTCAGAAAACACGTCAGCGACACGAAAGGTACCAATGAAACGGCGCCAAAAGTGCGCCGTCAGAGAACGCGCTGTCTTCGGAGGTTCGCTATCACGTTTACATCGGCGCTTAGGCTGTCACCTTAAAGTCATCTTAGAGATAACATGAGAGACCCTGTGAATTTTTAATGTCCACTCTAGTTACGAGGCATGGTCGCGCTCGTCATTTAGCATGTAATAAGTGAATAAGATGTCTCCACGTATGGACGTAAGGCCGAGCTACACAAAAGAAAACGACTCGGACAGAATATTCTAGACCCCGATTACTACCGTCTTCGATGTAATTAAATTCGCCTGTTCTGAGTCTTCTTCGTCGAAACGTGGACACCATAAATTGAACTCCGGATCGTGAACGCAATGAAACTATTTCGATCAAATTTTCATATAACAAAAAAAAAGAAAGAAAAAGGATACAAAATCCTTGAAAATAGAGTGATTGTAGCAGGGAAGCGAACGGTGATTGGTCGATCCCGCCCACGCCCGCGCTGCACTTCAAGAAATTCTGGAGTGTCTGCTTTCCCGCAAAGCTCTTGGTAGAGCATAATGTTGCGATTCATGGAGTAAAGTCGACCAATAAAGACGCTAAAAAAATGCTTAAACATTAAAAAAAAATGTATCTGTGTTGTGAAACTGAATTCCGTCGATTGGATGCCCCACGCGTTTTACGGGGAAGTATAGATGGAAAGGAAGCGCCATGTTTACGTTCCATCTCTAGGAATTCATTTGTTCAGCCAGCTCAAATTCAATTTGACATCATTTTGTGCGCAGTTTTCACGCGACTTTCTACCGATCCTGCTGATTTCCGCCGATTTCCCCGCGATTCTACCACTCTTTTGCGACCCTTTCGCCACCGTCTTGGCGTTGATTCGGCGTGCTTTTGCTGTCACACATTTTGTCACGCAGGTCGATGGTACGTCTACCTTTCGTAACCGTCAGCACTGAGCAACTCCCCGTAACTTATTGTTTCATATCGCTCTCGATGATTGATTCTTCCATCCAGCGTTGCATTACGATAGCGGCCATAGCACCCTTTTCGCTCGTGAGAAACGTCCACGTATGCCTCTAAGTAAAGCGAATCACACACAAGTGCACTTAGAACGGTGATTCCTCGAAACAGCTATTTGTTATATTTGCGAAATTTCATCTACTTTTTTTCTGGACCATAAAATAGATGTCTGCTTGTATACTGGTCAGCATTCTCTGACCCATGTGATGTAGGATGCTTTGTATGATTTTTTTGAAAATTATAAAGAGTTTGAGCAAGCAAGACGCGAAACTTGCGTATTACGGCAAATTCGCATTTGAACTTCGCAGATCGCCTTTACACTCTGAACGAATTGCGCTCACTCTTAAATATATAATTATTCACTAGAGTACGGATAAAACCAATCGTGTTCTCTCGAGACAACGAAAACAAAAACGTCCGCGTGTCACAATCGATGTGCTCGTTTATAAATTACGAAATCTGAAAGCAGATTGTCGAACGTTTCTTTCCTTCTTTTTTTTTCTCTCTTTTTTACCTTTATTTGAAGTTGTGCCGTACCTGCAACCCAACTTTTTTAGCATGCGAGCTCGAACTCGACGAACGCTAATGGAACGACTCGAAGCGAAGCATGGAAGGAAAAACGTGCATTTTCAGACTTAATCGCGGACTGGGACATGTCGCTCGAGGATTTATTGAGTCGGCTAATCCTCCCCTGAGACACTCCCGAGACGCGCATTCCATCGTGGCCCGACAGATTGAATGCAGATGAGCTGCCTGCTTCCGCGTTTGAATTGTCCGGAGGCACTGGCCATTAGCAGCAAGTGTCGTGAGCGGATGAAGAAGACCGAAGCTATAAACGCGCATTAATTAGTCCTGCCGAACGAAGCGATCCCGGAGGACGGCGCTATAGTCTGTGTTCGCGTATATTCAGTGTGCAAGGTTGCTTTTTGCTGACATTTCTATAACCGTAGGCGTCCTGTCGATATCAAAAGCCCGAAAGAAGGGCGCGGAGCGAGGGGTTTAATTAACGTCGCTGCTTCAGTTTTCGTGGGGTTCGGTTATGATGGGAGGCGTAAGAGGTTTCTGTGCGCCCAGAAATTAATATATTACGCGTAAAAGGAGATATCTACCTAGAAGCTTAATTAGAATCGGTGCACGTCAATATTAAAAAATAATATAATTGTATTGTATGTATGTTGAGGCTGCGGGAAGTTTGTCAGCCCCAATGGACGGTCTGGTGTTTTCGCTGTAGATATGAAATGTATCCAGCGCAGTAGCACTGCCAGCCTGAGGTCTTTAACGTGCATCACGCAGCAGCGATAGTTGTAAACCCACACCTGCACGATTATCATCCAGATTAAAACCGGCAGGGGTGGGAACCGAACCCAGGATCCCTTGAAGTTTGCTGCGAAAGCGTTCGCCCCACGTTCTACGAGTTCCGGTGTAAGCACCGGAGCTTGTTGGAACGTGCTCCTTATTTGGTGCCTTGGGTCCGTCCATCGGACATTGGAAGAGAGTTTGTAAGATACTCGAGTCAAAAAGTAAAAAAAAAAAGAAAAAGGAAAAAGACTTAACTCTTATGGAATTGCAGCGAAGTCACCGGTTCAAACAATAGGGCGACCTAATGATTGAAGACCAGTGGCTTCGCTGGGTTTTCATAGGATGTAAGCCTTTTTCTCCTGTACTTTTCCCTCTGGTAAGTTCGCTTTTTGCAAAATTTTATAGAAAAAATGCACCACCCGTGGGCAACGCTGCACAAAATCGTAGCGCGATAGGTTAAGAAACCGAATTTTGCGGTCGATTTAAAGAGCCTGGCCGCTACTTGAGACACCCGGTATTGCCTCATTCAAAATTTATGTGATTTTCTGAACTTTTGAATGGGAAAGTGTGGCCCAATTTCGCTCGTGCTCTGTAACCGGTGCCATTAGAGCTCAATGTATTAAAAGGTCTGTCGCCTACCATTTTCCCATTGAAAATTTCAGAAAATTACTTATGACTCTTGAATAAGATAACGGTTAGTGATGAAACTTTGACATTTGGTTCGGACCTCTAACGCTATACATTTGGGCGGAGCATCAGCGTTCGGCAATGCATAGTTTATTTTTGCCGTTAAAAAAAACAGTATTTCTTTTAGTGGTTGGGGGGGGGGGGTATTATGTGCTGTAGAGACGCCAGACGCTCATTAGGCCGCGATCACACTGCTATAACACCATGCAAAATACATTCTGCAGATGCTGTCTGATGCGGGTAAAGGACAAAGTTCATGGTCCCGAACAAAATGGCCCCTGTCAAAATGGTTCCGATGAAAATGAATGGTTCAGGAGAAAATGATTCCAAGTGATTTGTTTACACTTTGGGCACTCTTCGATAGATAGTTTTAGTGCTCTGCTACTCTGAAGCTCCATTCAACACACGTGTATCGTATATCTTAAAGTATTCAAGATTTTCGCTATATATCTTAGAAAACAATTCTAAAGATGCCCAAAAGTTAAATAAAGTATATTATCGCTCACTGGGCTCGATATGCCACCAATTCGCGTAAGTCAGACCACTGTACAAAGCTGCTGGAGCCTGAAAGTCACCACCCAAATACACACGCGCACACTAAAAGCGCAAGGCGGCGTTGCACTCTCTGCGCTTGATTAGAATACAGGTGATCCCATACAGAAATAAAAAAAGTCAACGAACGTCATTAGTACGTTTTGAATTCAGTACGGTTTGATTCGTCCCATCAGCGCGTCGGCAGCACTGTGACTTTGGTAAAACGTAGTTTAGGTCAACTGAGGATAATAGTCACATCTTGCGACGGAATAGTCACATCTTGCGACGGAATAGTCACATCTTGCGACGAAGCTGCTTGCAGACTTGTTCCTGGCATACATTTATGGGCAGCGGCGGATCCAAGGGGGGGCGACGGGGCGGCCCCCCCCCCTTGTCTCCTCCTCCCTTCTGGGAGGGCAATTTGACATGGGTGGACCCCGGTGCACAAGAAAGAATGGCAGAATAGTAAATTTTCCGCCCCCCCCCCCCAAAAAAAAAAAAACGGAGTTCTGGATCCGTTCCTGTTTATGGGAAGCGCTCCTAACATGCTTGAAAACTGGCGTCAGATAATTCTGTCATTCTGTCTTGTGCGAACACCGTGTCTTTTGTATGGTGGATCTGCAGTGTGCCTGCGGGCTTCGGGCTGATTATAACTCCCCGCTGAATAAACAAACATACAACACGACTCCTTTATTACTTTCAGGAAGTTCACCTGCAAAAGTGCTATGATACTTTGCAAAGAAAGAGAAAGAAAGGCAGAGGGAAGAAGGGTAGGGTTCAGAACCTGATAGAAAAAAAATGAAATATGAGGAGAGAGAACAAAATATAATAGGAACTAAAAATATTGATGCATACCATCATTTGTAAAAGCGGGTAGAGGAGAAAATAAATATGTGCAGTGGCAATCCGCCTTAGCTTTCCAAAAATGGACATCGTCAGTACGAATATGTTAACTTTATTTCGACTTCTCCTGGATGGCACTTACTTCTGAAAATAGGTTAACTGCGTGAAAAAAATTTCTTAGAAAAGCTTAAAAAAAAAAAAACAATTTAGGTCACGGCAAGTGATTCCACGTTTCCCTCGTCGTTCCCGCGTCCTCCGCACTGATGACTGCCGGTCCTAACGTAAGCTCCCAGCGCCGTTGAATTCCCCGGCGCGATCGACGTATATAGCGCAGCGTTCCGGCGGAATTTCGATCTCCGCGCGGCGGAACGCGAAGCGGAGTCTCCGTCGAAAGACGTTGTTAGCCCCTGCTCTAATTTCCCGCGATTACTCAGTGTTGATTCGCGCAGATGAGGAAATTATGCAGTCATGAGGTGTGCCCCCTCAGTCGGGCAGCTTCTAGCCCGAACAACGACGACGACACAGCATTTGCGCCAGAGCTGCGCCGATTAGGTGCACGAACGAAAGGTCTCGTCCCGCTAACAAGGACCAAATTAAGCGTAAAGATGCGATAAAAACAATGATAATGATAATCGTAATAACGTGCGGCGGTATTACAGGACGCTGAACAGGTGGCAGTCCCTGTTCCGCGCCGCGCGGCGTGTCCCTAATAAATTGTTTCTGTCCTGTTTGTTCTTGTTTTCGCGACTAGTCGGGCGGCTGCACATACGGCGCCCCCAACTGGCGTGCATGCAAACAAGATAGGGAAGAGAGAGGAGGGGGAGGGAAGTGGAGGGGATGAAAGCACTTCCGGTTTGTTTACGCAGCAAACGCCTTCCAGCTGAGAATGAAATACAAGAAGGAAAAAAAGACAAAACAAGAACCACGTCAAACGGTGAGCGCGCTCACGAGGCACGTTTTGTTTTACATGTGCTTTATTTCTTGTTCTTTTTCTGCGTTGGATTCTCAGCGGACGGTCCAATTTACGCGGATATCATTTTACGCTCATGACGGTACGTGCGAGCGCAGATGAGCCTCTCCGCGTTATCCTTCTTCTCTTGTTCTCGCTGTCAACGGCCCGAGCGTGGCGGCACGATTCCAACGAAGGTGTAGCGCACCCGGCCGGATGACGCTCAGGGTTCCATTTTTATTTTTAGTTTTAAATAAAAAAAAATAAACTGCGAACAACAACCGCGCGCCATTGGTGGTGAAGGAGACTTTCTGAGGTTCCTTTTCAAAGTGGGCCCATGTGCAAAATTACTTCCGTGCGAAAACACAATCTAGTAGATGACGCCCAAATTCAATAAACAACTTAGGGTGGAACCTTTTTTTTTTCACGTAGGGGAAAGTTTTACGGCTGCATAACTAAGCACGTCACAGGTTCTCCAAAGCACCACCCGAGCTTGCATTTATGCAGAGAAGATTGCAGACAGGCCGGTCTAGCCGACATTCCTGACCCCTCCTCCAACAGGGACATTGAAGAGGCCCGAAATCTCGAGACATATGCACGACAAGACGTCCGGTGCGTCTCACGACGCGTGATGGGGTGTTTCGTTTGCTGTGAACACCGCCCTTCTAATCTCACAAGGAAACCTCGCGCTTTGTTCGCCCAAGGACAACGCGTACCTCCACACCGCATAAGAATCGGGAAGGCTAATCTGGAATGACCCTGTACCGAGGCAGAAGTACAACACGTAAGAAAGGCTTTTCATAACCCTTACTCATATATAAGGCAGTGGCCTTTCCACCCAAGCTTCTTGACTCGCCCGCCTATTCTCCTACTTCCCTCGATCTTTCCATCTGTCAACTTTCCTTCCCTCACGCTAAATAAACAACAAAAAGAACTGCGCGCCGCTTGTGCTCCGTATTTGCCTCATGCAAGCGCCCTCGTAAGAAATGCATTCCTGGGTATGCAACCACAATAACGAAAACAACCGACGGCCAACAAAACGAAAACAAACTGTCTGTCGTCGTATATATGCCCGTCCAGAGGAAGCGAGCGGTCCTTCAGCTCGAAACAACGTTGGCTTCTTTCGCGGCAACCAACAAAAAAAACGAGGGCGATGCGTTCCATCGTCTTTTTTTTCCTAGGCGGCGCAAAAACAGCTACGCCATTTAGGCGGAAAAGGCTCCCCGGGCCCCGCGTTTGCTCGAGACTCGATGCTTGCCGCCGCCCAAAGAGGCCCTATTTCCAAGATGGAGGAGTGAAGACTCTTCACGGTGCTTCTCTTTGCGTCCTGGGACTTCTCTCTCTGCATACGTCGACCGCTCTCACTTTTTTTCTCTTTTTCTTCTTTATTTACTTCCCCGCGTATGCGGGGTGCCCGCCGTCGCGGAAACGAACGCGATTCGCCGGAAATAAGGTTGTTGTCGGCGGTGTTCGACGTCGTGTGTTGTCGCGCGTCGTCGGCACCGCCGTCTTCAAAGTCGGAATCACAGTCAGAGTCAATCGCTGGCTCCTGCACGTTCCTATCTCCCGCTACTTCGTCTCCTCTGTGTGAGTGTGTGTGTTTGTTGCTTTACGCTGCTTTCAGGCGCACTCTTGCATTGCAGAAGGTTCTTTGATCGCGCGGAACGAGCCATATTCGTACAACAGCGCGTTTGTTTCTGTTTTTCTTTTCTTTTTTTCCCTGTTTTTAGTCGTTGGCAGGGAGCGCGTCGGCGCGCTTTCTGTCGCGAGTTGGTGCCTCTTCTTTCGGAGGTAAATGGGCGCGGCGGATGCAAATTTACAGCCGGGGGAAGAACGGAAGTTATGGTGACGGCGGAAGTCGAGTTGGGAGCGCAGGGATTTTGACTTTTCTGCCCGGGGCAAACGAGAGGATTACGCCTGTTCTTGTTTGCTTCTCTATTCGATCGCTCTCATTCTCGAAAATGAGGGCAACTCGTCTCGGACATATCCGAACAAACCACAGTGTATCTACAATGTTAACTGCATCAACGTGAAATATAGTTTCCCCTAGCGAAAAGTGAATGGAATGCTCTGAAACGTTAGTTTTATTTGACTACTGTAAAGTCATCCACTCATTCAATCATTCATTTCATTTCTTTCAGCCCTTCAAGGCCCGGTTAGGACATTACAGAAAAAGGGGGCGGGGGGGGGGGGGAGGGAGGTATTAGTCGAATAATAAGGTAGTAACTCAGAAAAGGGTTTACTACGGTTGATCGAATGCCATTTCATCGAAGCACGTTTTAGAGAATGGGCACGTTTTATCGAAGCACGGTTTAGAGCAAGCAGAGCCTCAGTTTAGAGAAACGCCGTTTATCGAAAAGGGGACGCTTTCTAAAAAAAGGCTTTCCTACTTCTCGCGTGTATCACTGGTGCGCGTGTTAAGCCATGCCCCCGCTGCGCTCCCGCCGCTTCGCGGCGGCAGTCTGCGGCGGCTCATTACAAAAATGTTAACTCACCTGATTTACCTGTACACGCCGCTTCGCGGCGGCCGAATTCGCTAAAAGGAGGCTCATCGCCATTTTCTCTAAACTGGGTTCTCTATAAAGGCATTCGATAAACCGGGGTCAGTAAAACGGCGTTCGCTAAAACGAGCTTCTCTAAACCGCATGCCTCCGACTCGGAAACAATAACAAAATATACAAAAATAAACACAGCAGAAGTTATGCATGTGCTCAATCTAAATGCGCTGTTAGATGGTTTTAAAACTCCGCTGTGCCAGTGACGCTAACGATGAAGGATGGCAGCTGGTTCCATTCAGCGATGTCTTGAGGAAGGAATGATTCGTTCAACGCATTAGTTTTACCGGAGATTTGTTCAATTGGGCAAGAGTTGTTCAGGCTGGATGATATTCTATTCGGCGGGTGCAATAACGCAATGTCCCAACCTCCACATCGTTCTTCGTCCGTTCACTTTTCCCGGCTGCCACAACATCTTTGCGAGAAAGAAAAAACAGTTCGTCTTCCCTCCGACTTCGCATCATCGATAATTTCATCCAGACCGAAGGAGAGTTGTGTCCGCCGAAAGTTAGAGAATCTAAGAACGGCGTTAAGAAGTACCGGAAGCACGTATACGTATGTGCGTTCGAAAAACCTGAGCGCCGATTACACCCTTTCGTTTGAAGTCGCCCGGCATCTCGCCTTTCCCGGCTCCGAACCGAGAAGTCACGTACTCGCACTCCTTCCCGAGACACCCAGTGTTTCATCCAAGCCCCGTCGATACGACGTAAGAAAAAAAAATGAACGAGAACAAAAAATAAGCCAAACGCAGTCACTGAAGGAATAAGGACACAACCCGAACGAGTAGTAAAAATAAGTAGCGCTCGTTAAGCTATCAAAGTACGACGCTGCTATCTCGCCACCCTGAGAGAATAACGTGAAAGTTCCTATAGCTTTTGATTTTCTCGCCTTAATTACTACTTTTCGTTTTGTTCGCTTCACAAAAAGCGCAGCCACTTAAACTAAGTATTGAATTTTGAGCACGGAAGGAACCGAGATTAAGCCCTTAAAACAGGCACCAAGTACATAGGAAAGCGGTATAGAGACGAGCAGAAGAAAAGAAAAAGAAGAAACGGAAGAGGGAGCAAGAGGATGATGGCTGGGAGAAAAAGAACATTGAACATAGGACGTGACAAAATTGTCAAACTGGGCTCGTTCTCTTGCGTCGACTGACCCGCTTCAAGCTCTCTTCTTTGTACGCGTTCTTTTTTTTTTTTTTTCTCGACATCTTGGAGACCCTAAGATGTCGAAAAAATGTGCTTGTTTCTCAGTGACGCCCAGTGCTATCGCGAGACGCGTGAACCAAGCCTGGGCTTAATTGTATAATTAAAGGACTACGCCCCTTCCTAATTAAAGGAACCCTCCCCCATCTCAGTTTTGCTTTCTTTCTTACAACTTTTTTTTTTTTCTTTTTTTTTTTTTGGGGGGGGGGTTGTTTGATATGTTTTGGGCTGTTAGTTTTCGGCGGCTTCGATTGTTTCTGACATTGCATAAAATACACGGCAGCAAAAAAAAAAAAAAGATAATATATTTGTAATCGATTTATTAAACTATACATCACATACTTTTTTCACGAAAATGTTTCCACTTGGAGTAAGCGTGCTGTACGAAAACAAACTGGTGTTGTGGCGCCGTCGTTCTCAAGTTTACGGTAAACTGTGCACCATGTTTCGTTTTAACCAGGCGTTACTCATGCTGTACGTGTTTATAACTAAATGTAAACGTCTCCAACTATTTATTTAATATGTAAAGATGAAACTATCACATTCGCACAACGTGTCCAAGCACGTGTATGTAAAATATGCCAGTGCTTGTGGATTTGTGTCTTTCTGTTTAGGGTTCCCTTGTACGTACGTTTGCACCCTTAAAGGTGCCCTGAGGAGGTTCCTGAGATCGACTCTATATGGCGATAACTCACTTTGCAAGTTCTAAGCATCCTTGAAGTCCATAAATCATAGCGGTGCCTCGACCGATTTTCCTATTAAAAAAGCTATCAAAGATTGAACCCACCGAGGTCATCTCCGGCGATGGGAGGAGCATTGTTTCAGCAGCCAGGACAACTTGTGACCAATGAAAACGCGTCATTTCGTTGAGATTGCAAACGCTGTTGTTACAAAATGTATATGCGTTTGCAGAAGAAGCGAAGAAAAGTAGGAAAAAGAAAATGCAAATTTTTCGCGGAGAAGGAACATGACACTGCAATAATTTTCTTAAAAACACGGCACTATATATATATATATAGAGAGAGAGAGAGCCAGCAGGGTGAGTTGTCGCCTTATTTAGGCGATATCAGAAAACTACTCAGGACACCTTTAGGCCGGGGTCACACTTAGGGTGACCACCCATCCCGCGACTCGCGGGACTGTCACGCATTGAGGGCTCGTGTCCCGCCTCCCGCAAGAAATTCCTAAATCTTCAAAATGTCCCGGATTTCACACTGTCGTAAGATTCACTCTGCAACTCATGGTGCTGCCGAACAACGGGGCACGGCCGGAGAAACGCGGAGGTTGCTGGGAATCGTGTGAATCGCAATGGTACGCCATTTTCTATCTAAGCATTGCGGGAAGCGACCGTTTTTTTTGTTGTTTTTTTTGCTAGAGATTCGACACGCGTGCGCCGTTGTGAATCTCCCCTTGGTAGCAAAATATTGTAAAAGAAAATTGCTCACCAAAAGTTTAAAAATAAATTATTGAGGAAAGTTGACAATATAGCGTCGAGACGGCCTCCTTGAAACATGAAGGTATTGTGTTTCCAAGCCACCTAAAGCCTGATATTTGCATCCACTGTTTCTCAATTATGTAAGATGTCTTTCACCAATGTTTGGGTCAAGTCCCACAAGCCCTTGTAGGCTTAGACGGACCCGTTACTGTACACTGTGATGCGCCCTTGACGAATAAACATTATTATTATTATTATTATATTATTATTATTATTATTATTATTATTATTATTATTATTATTATTATTATTATTATTATTATTATTATTATTATTATATCGTTAGTGTCAATGTAAATAAATGTGCTGTAAATAATTGTTTTTTTTAATGTTAGTGAATTGACAGTTACGCCAGGCAGAAAGCCTCACGACGGTCGGAAAAGAAAATATGGTAAAAATGTGCGTAGGACCAGACTTGTACACGTTACTGAAAACTAGTAAGGAATTACATTTACAATTACTCAAGGCAAAATTGTAATTTATTACAATTACAATTACCCTCGCATAAAAGTAAGTGAACGTTACCCCCAAAAGTAATCCGTTACTTTCGTGGCGTTACTTTCAACAATATTTTCCTCAATTAAGAAACAAAGAGAAGCAGGTTATTCAAGTTCTTATTGTTGCCACCTGTTCCATTTATTGACCTTGAGTATTTTGAGCAACAGCTGACTCTCGAAAGTCTCGTCAGGCATTTTGCGTTATTTCTTTCTCAATATGTCGACTGCTACGCTGAACACCATTTGAACTGAGGCACTGGATGGGAGTGCCATGTTGTGCCTCACGAATGTTTTATGCTCTGCATTGAGTTTTTTCAGCGAAGGAATAAAAGTACTATTTAACTCAAAGATAAGAGCAAAGCTTCGTTGTTGCAGCCATTGCCTAATATTCGAGAGTTTTAGTACAGTTGGTACCAGTAAGGTGATAATTACATAATAAATAATGTTTGGCTCGATATCCTTCTTCCTTTGGTTCTGAACAGGTCGAGCCTCGATTGAGACTTTGGTGAATAAGAAAAAGTTTCCAATATTTAAATATAAGTAATCGAGAAAAAAAAAAGGATACTCATAGCAACAATTAGTTAGAAGGTTGGTTAAAACAAGGAGATGTAAACGCACGTTTGTCGTGTGTACCTTTCTTGGTGCCGTTCAATAACGCACGCAGTACGGACCGACTGCCGTTTACTCCGGTATTCTCCAGATAGACGTCGACGTCCGCTGATGCCACGGGCACCGAAGGGCAGAAAACTAAGCCGCGCTACGGCCCCACTCACGAATTTCACTTCTCCTCAAGCCCAGGATATCAAGTCTACGTCAGCCACCATAATGATTTATTTGTTTTAATTCGCGTGACAGTACGTCACTGCGCTCAACTTTACGAAAATGAAAACGACCTTTTCTTTAGAAAGGGGGGGGGGGGGGCTGGTCCTAAAAAAGTGGTAACGGATTACAAGGAATCTGTTACGTAAAAAATATAAGGGAATTACTTTAAAATTACTCCAGAAAATATGTAATTATTCCGTTACTAAATTACCGGTAAATGTAAGGGATTACAAGTAATTTCGTTACTTGTAACGGATTACGTACAAGTCTGCGTAGGACCATGTTGATAAAGGTAAGCGTTGACAGGAAGCAATAACCTGAAAAAGGTTTACCGTTTCTTAATTTCATTTGATGCATTGTGTTCTGCTGCAGATGATTGTTATGCTTTCAACTTCGGCACATTCAATAACATAAAAATATATCCGTGGGAGTGAAAACGATTTTAGCTTAATTGCTGCAATGCAATTTGCAGGTGTATAAAAGCACAGGGTATTAAATGTATTAACAGAACCTCGGTTCGTGGTTTTCGTGTTCGTAAATCCCCCCCCCCCCTGTCCCGCATTCCGCTAGCAGGAAGGTGGTCACCCTAGTCACACTGCTTACATCATCATACAAAAGACAGTCCGCATGCAGCTTCGAACGCGAGCCACCACGATACCTGTGCTTCGAATGCCGCATGCCAATGAGTTCGAGGAGAAAGCTTGGCACTCGGCATTCGAATCACGCACTCTCAAGAAAGAAGAGTGTAATGTCACACCCTCTGTCCCATATAATACACCCCAGAACTTCAATTCGACGTACAGCGCCCTACAGTTGAACAGATGGCCCGAAATTTTACCAGGGGCTTGATAGCCGTGTGGTACAGCTTATTAAAATAGCTAATGTACGTTTTACTGACTACAAAAAGAAAAATAATCGGCGTTTTTCTTGGTCCTACTGTAAAACCTCGGTGTTTACTTTATGTGGTCTTTGATACGTACTTTAGCAATTTAAAAAGTTATATCGCACGGTTATCAAGCCCCTCGTAAAATTTGGGGCCGTCTCTTTGACTATAGGGCTCTGTACGTCGAAATGAGTTTTGGGGTGTATTATATGGGACAAGAAGGTGTAAGGTGATACCCTTTTACACCCTTTTTTTTTTTTTTTGAGAGTGGGGATATTGCGGTGACTGGTGTTGGCAGACCGTCTTTTGCATGATGTATGAGCAGGTGACCCTGGTTTTATGCTTCTAATTTCGTGACGATTACAGGCTACTTTTCTGAAAAATTACGCTTTTAACAAAACGAATAACATTCTGGCTCGTAATCCTTTTTTTCATAAAATATGCGTGTGCATAAGACGCTTTCAATTTACAGACAGACGGCTTAACTCACAAGCGAAACTACAATTTGCGACAAACTACTGTCCGGTGGTAGTGGGATGAGATTCGTGCAGTCTACCGAGTATGCTTGCGATAATAAATACCCACTTAGCTTATACTAGAAAGAAGAAAAAAAATTCAACGCAAAATAATATAGGCGCCATTCTTGGCTTCTCATTCTGAGTTCGGAGTCGGCACCTGTCCGATGTATGACACTTATATTACGAGTTGGAATTTGATCTTTGCAGTTCGGCGATGGAACCGGAAGCCCGGCTTCAAAAATCGATGTCGCCATGATTCGATCTGTTAGTTCACCAAGACCCACACCCCGCGTTGAGGTCTCATTCGTTGGTCGTCGAAATAAAGAAGAAAAAAAAGATTGCAGAGTTTTATTTATAGTCCAATGAAGTAATATAAACCGTCTTCATGGGCCATGAACTTCGTGACAACGGTGAAATCTAAAACTGTGCATAAGATGTCCTCGAATTCCGCATCTCTCACCCGCCACCGTGCCCCTTTCTTCGCCTCATCCACTTCGCAAAACCACCTTTCCCAGTCAACATTACAAACGAACGCGCGCTCCCTTCGTCACAACTTGTCACCAACACAAAGCACACCAGTTTAAACTGCTCTATCAGCCAGAGTGCAGCACTTCGTTGACACAAATCACAACATCCGCCTCCACAACCCCCACTGCTCGTGTGCCCTTCGCGAAGAAACATGAATCGCAACGCACTTGGCGTGTTCGTTGGTACGGCTCCGAGTCGTAGACAGAGTAATGGTATTTTCCACGTAGCCTCGGACACTGCAATAGATGCCGACGCAGGCGCCGCTGAAGCGGACGCGCCGCCGACGGTTCCGCTCTCTTGTCTCGCCTTTACCATACAGAGCGGTTCTCGCCATCAAGACACCGCCGGAAGAAGCGTAGGAAGTGCGGCTGCGTGGAAGAAACCGTACACGAAACGGGAGATTCCTTTTTTTCGCCACGGCGTTGGCGTGTCTTGTGATGCGCTCTTTCGAGGCTATACGGACGGTCCAGCTATTTTTCGTCGACAGCATTTCGTCCAATGTTCCGAGACGAATAAATATATATATATACATATATATATAAGTTTTACCCTTTTTTAATATATAGAGCAAAAAGGGCCGCGGGGGGGAAAAGTTTAGCTTTGTGATCGAATCGCGCGCTTTGCTTTAGAGGAAGCTTGTCTGTCGGAAATGAGTTGAGACAAGTTGAGCGAACTACCCGAGTGTCTCGGCGGCGACGCCAAGGGGCTTTCGGTGTTTTCGTTTAAGGTGCACTTTGTGTTTGCGGACTTGCGTTCTCAAACGCTGAATGGAAAGGAACTTGTTGGCTTTCATGGTATCGGGGTCTGTAGCGTTGTTTCTTTCTCTTGGGAAAGTTGCTCCGTTTGTTGTACGGATGGATAAAATCAGAAGTTGCTGAACAGAGATGATATGAGTGTGCTGGGAGTGCGCTGTATAAGTTTACAATCAAAGAGTATTATTACTCAGAGACTCGGAAATTGCAGGATGTTCCAATAAAATTGATGACGTGGCAGTGAAAAAATTTAAATAGTATGCAATATGTTACACGCGCGTCTCATCGTAACAGGAAATGAACGTAAGCCTATACTATACTAATATATAAATCGCACATGACGTGATATTCATACCATGCCCATGACCGTGCATGCTCGAATACGACATTCATAATCGTTTTAATATCTAAGCACTGCATGTCTTGAACTATCACAGACAGAATACGTTTAATCGTTAGATTATATATCTTCTTAGCGTGATCTTTGCCATGTTTATTTTCAACGTAGTCGAGATAAAGGAGAATAACAATTATTACGCAATTTAGGGCTCAGGAGGCATCCAACGTGTTTCTTCGACTATGCTTCTTGGGTGCTATCATACTATGCTTAACAGAGTGTATAATTAAGCAAAAAAGTGTTTTTTTTTTAACAGCGTGTCTAGACGGCAACGAAGTGAGAGACCGGACGAAACACGCTAACTGACGACCGACTGGTTTTATTTGTCCAAGAACTTATTGAAACATTAATCCAGTTAGTTGTCAGTCAGCGTTCGTGTCGTCCAATCTCTCACTACGTACGTGTCTTGTCACGCTGTTTCAAGATCATACAGGGTATCCAAAGAAAAGATATCTACGACTTCGATGACTAATACCTTGGAAACGAAAAGAGGTAGAAATTAAGGTGCAGTTTGCAGTAGTATGTTAAGGAACACCTAAAGTTTTGTTTAAGCCACCTACCATGGCGTTTCCTGTTTTTGCAGAATGCGGACATTTTCTGTTGTTTTTTTATGCGGACATGCTGAGTTGGGTATGGGCGGAAGTGGTCACATTGAAGTTTGTTAAATGGCTACAATAGAACTTTAGGTGTTCCTTAACAATCTACACCTTTCTACCTCTTTTTGTTTCCAAGATATTAGTCATGAAAACTATGAATATATTTTTGGGACACCCTCATACTATGTCCCATAAATCGTATGACGCTGACTAGACTTAATCTATTTGTAACTCCTAGATCTCCCCAATATAGCGGAGGGGCATTTTACTGGTTGTCTTGAGGAGGCGAAGATGCAAAGATCCAAGCACAAGCCGCCAAGTGAGCGTTCGTCGCTTCTCTGGTGCATCATTTGCGCGAGCGCTGACCCAACCAGGGTCATTTGAAACGCCATCAAAAGGAAACAAATACACTGGAGGTTTAGAGAGGTGGCCAAGGGTCTACCCCAATAGCACCGAATTTGGCGTTTCAACCGTCACTATACGCAATTACTAGTACCACCGCGGCATCTGATCCCGTGGCGTCACTTTTAATGCAAATCCTCGAAACTAAAGATTAAGAACGGGCTTCTACGGTACTACGCTGAGTACCTTAATAACAATTAATTCTCGTTTCAGGAACGCCGACCACGTTGAAGACAGTCGTTACCCGAAAATTCAGAAACGTGAGCGGAGTTGCCCTTTAGCAACACTATGTCGTCTACAGATAGATTACATTGCAAGGAAGCATTATAACAATCATTTAAATTAAAAAAAATAGATGTGCGGATGTCGCGAAAGTGCCGTATGCCGTCCATTGATACGAATAAGAGGTAGTGACTAACGTAACTTTTATTACAAATATTTCAATATCAACTTACCACTCCGAATTTCTTCAATCCAGTTATGGTAGCTGTTGGGGTATAAACACATTAACCGTCGTCTGCGCTGCTAAAAAAAAGAAAAAAAAAGCTTTTGTTAAATTACGTTTGAAAGTTTGGAAGAGGTAGGGCGTTGATCGAGTTCACTAAACCCTTACCAGATCATTCGGCTGAAATACGCTTCTGTTGCCGACTCTATCGAACCGCTGTTTGGAAACCACGACTTCTAAAAGAACCTATTGATTTTTTTTATTGGATTTTTTCAACCGTCCGCGGTTTCGTCTGCGCTGGTTTCTTTATTCGTTTGTTTGGGTGAGTTCGGTGACACGTCTAGAAAAAGAAAGACCGGAATCAAAGTAAACCCAAATTGATCGACATGCTTCGGCTTTCCTCTTTGTTGCATCTTGATCCCGTTACATCCGTCGCTGTCCCGTTCCTCTAAGTTAGTTGTACGATTGGGCGCAGCTCACACGGCTACAACGTGAACCCTGATTTGCTCTCTCGCTTCGTTTCCTCAATTCCCTCCTTTGTCGACTTTTTTCTTTTACTGCTTTTTCTTTTTTTACAACCCTAACAATAGTCTGTCACACACTTGGGAATTCGATTTCGGTTTGCTCAATGGGTCTTGCGTGTTGGAACCAATCACACGGCAGATGGAATTGGATACTGCCTTCTTCTTCCCGATCCGAACTTCGTCCAGTGAAATCGGAAAAGGTCGTAGGGTGCGGATCTGAGCAGCGCACTAACATTGGGCCCGGCATTTTTTTTTCTTTGTTTCGTGCGCCTATCCGATTTTTCATGACCACTCCAGACGGATGTCGGGGGAGGGCCTTGAAGTGTCGAAACGACGGTCCTTCTTTTTCGCCTTTTTTTTTCTTCTTTTCACTACCCGCGTGCATCCACTCCTCCATGTGAAAAAGGCTTCTTGTTTTTTCTTTTTTTTTTCATCAAGCTGTGTCTACACATGTCACCCATCATTACTGGCTTATTTCTGTGTCTGTATTTTTAATTGGTTCTTATCTCACCCACACACAGCCACAAAACCACTACTTTTTATTGTTGCATTTCCCACATCTTGTTAGATTAAGTATGACATGAAGCAAGCTGAGACAATGCATTATTAAGTAAACAAAACTACGTAGAGAGTAATCACTCAGGTACAAAAAACGAAACTGGCACTTGGTGCTTGTCTCGGCGCTGACTTTAGATGAAGCTTGCAGCCTTCAGCAACAGCCAAATAGCGAAAGCGATTGTGGCTCATCCAGTAGGGTCGCCGTGTTAATTGAGCCTTCAGTGCGTGAGCGATCGGGGAATGAAGCAGTCACTACAGGAATTAATAACCGGGGAGCGATTACGAAAATTGAACAGCCACTGAAATGACGCTCGTGCCCATAATAGCCTCGTTACAGTTCATATTTCTTCTTTTACTGAGCCGGGGTCACACTACTCATACTGTCATACATCACAGTCTACAAACAAGAGGCACCATCAATATCCGCGGTTCGAATGCCGCGTGCCAAGTTTCCTCCTCGAACTCATTGTCATGCGGCATTCGAACCACGAACCTCGCAGTGACTCGCGATTCGAATCGGTACGCAGACTGTCTTTTGTAGGATGTATGAGGAGTATGACCCCGGCTTTAGATAGCGCCGGCTGCTTTCGGAACCGCGCGCTCACTTGGCCTCATATTATTTTCCCCGACTGCACACACGTCAAAAGCTGAGCCACAATCACGCTCCTCATGTGATCATACAAAGGACACGGTTTTCGCTGCAGGCATGCTGACAGATTTATCTGCGGACACACCTTAATTTGTTCGAAGCATGCTTTCTTCATACAAATGTATGCTTCGAACATATCTGAAGATAAATTTTTTCAAGACGAATGTGACAGGATCGGAATATAAACAAGCAGCATCAGACAGTGTTTCCAGACTGTCCTTTGTATGATGTACGCGCAATGCCACCGAGGCTTAATGATCACACGCGCCCTCTCACACAGAAAAAAGAAATCCGGCAGCTTGAAGAATGCCGTACTCGCTTTTCCTTTAATTTATTCCCTGTTTTGTGTGTGTGTGCGTGTGTGTGTTTTTTCGGTTCGTATAACAGCGAAAATAAAAGAGATAGAAACCAAAGTATGCGAAAAAATTTAAGAACGTCTTTGGCCGTGCCAGGAAATAAAAACGAAAGGGCAAAAAGGCGTTTTAAAACTTTTCCGCACAGGCCGAGCGCTCGAAGTAATCCGAGGACGGTCACACACAGCGCGTGGCTCGGCGAGTGCCTCAGCATCGCGTAACGATTGGAAGAGCTGACGACGCGGACAATACAACGCGCATCAAGAACTGCACTCGCGATGTAAAGTGGAGTCACGTCCACGACTTCCTCCTTTCGCGGCTAAAAAGGGTTATTTGATCGCCCTTTATTCTTCCTCGTATTTTTTTCTGTCTGTATCAAACGTTCTTAGAGCAGACGTTATTAAAATTCGCCTTGTGCGGGCCAGTCAGCCCACGCGTTGGAAGCATACAAAGAAATTGCTTTTTGCTTAACATGCAAAACGCGTTCCGCAATGTCATCGCCACTACAAGAATGCCCTTATTGCTGAGACGATGTTTCTTTTTTGTATGAATCCCCTCTCTCCACGCTTCTTCTTTTTTCCTTCGTTTCGGTTTATAACGTAGAAAACCGAAACACTCAGTGCTGATGGTTCACGCGCCTACCAGATGTCCTTATATCAAACGAGTAATAAAAATTTAAAAAAAAGAAACACGGTAGCTATTTTCGAGATAAACGAGCGCCTTCAAGAGCGAACAAGAAACAAAATAACATTAAAGCAACGAGCTTAGCAAGCCGAAATCGCAATGGTACCTCAACTTTGTACACCAATGTCGACAGATGAGAAACACCGCATATACGCCTGCACAAACGCACGGAAACACCCTCCCAGTTAGGGTGTATTCTTAGCGCTTTGTTGCTTCGGCTGTAGTATTGGCAACAGGGGTAAAATAAAGTGACTCAGCACATTCTCGACTCGGCGCCGTGAGTGGATCATCAACAAATCCACCTCCGCGACAGGTTTCGATTAGACTCCAACGACGAACGCAAACACTATATTTAAGGCGCAGAACGCCGATTCTTTGCTTTCTCCAGTGGTCAGGCTAAGCAAACTTTGTTAGCTTTCCACTACTTTCGGAGGATGGCCACTCCTGAAATTTCCCGATTTCCCTACACGCGCAATAATACAAAATACTTCGTCTTTTGAGTAAAGTGCTAACGTTAGATGACTCAGGGTTTCGAAGGTTTTGTTGATTGCAAAAATATATTCGTGTAAACACAACATTTTTCTCTTCTCTTTTTTAGAGTTTCGTTTTTTTACTTTTACTTTTGATAACGCAGCCTGCAACTAGCGAGGAGAGAGACATGCATGTCGTCTGCATGCACGCCGGCGCAATTGTGTATGTCTTGGTATCCCTTAAAAGCTACGCCGAGAGACGGAAGCAGCCACGGGATAAAGCTTAATGAAAAACAACAAGCTGCCTCAGCTTCCTGTCCGCTTCGTTTACTTTAGAGATTTCCGCCGCGCGTGTCAAGTCCACAGTTCTTTGTTGCGAACCAATAAGGAAGGAACGAGGTGACCTTGCCCCGACCCTGTCCAAAAATATACGCTCTTGTGTAAACGTACCACGCGAGGACGCCTCTTTTTTTTTTTATAATTTCACCGGGGTTATGAAAACATGACTGAGGCGCACGTTGCAAAGACGTATGTCTATAATAATAAAAAAAGAGGCTTAGCTTTTATTTCGTTTTATTTTTTTCTATACCCAAAAGCTCCCTCTAATCCAGCAGCGTTCCAACGCCCACGGCTGACCGGGAAAGAAAGATGGCTAAATCCTCGCTGACGCGGCAGCTTCCTGAGCGCGCGGTGGCACAGCCCAACGGTCTCCCTACATCCCCGGTGTGTGTACGCTTCTGACTGACGTCGGCGAGTTTATTCGCGGTGTTCGAATCGTGTGACAAGAGAGGTTTTTTTGTTGTTGTGTTTTTATCACACGCATCGTCGAATATCGGCGAGTACCATACACGGGAACGACGTTAGGATAACAAAGACGGAATATCTACATCTTAAACGAAGCTCGGCCCGTACCTTGTTAGAGCGGAAAACAAAATAGACAATAGGAATGTAAGACGAGGTGAAAATACTAAAAATAAAAGAAAGTTGCAGGAGATGTAGACATATCCTTAGCGTACGGTTCGAGTGGCAGGTAGCGCATGTCGAGGTAACACGGCTGACTCACGCGGAACCAAGTCTTTTAAATCAGTCTCTTTTCAGATGTGTGCAAACAACATTTTGCGCTATTTCCGCGCTCAGAGTACGGCTCCGCAGATACACTGTAAATTTTTTATGTTCTATATCTATATTTTTTATACACATACAAAAGAGAGTCGACAAGTCTCAGTAGATAAAATGCGCAGTAAGTGTGAAGTAAAAAAAAAAAAGGCAGGAAGAATTTTACGCGCAGTCGAGCGTAACGAGTATATGTCCTCAGAGTGCGCCGCCTATCGGGAGAAGGGAACATCATCTCCAGCAGTGCGCAAAAATGAATAATACGCTATAAAAGCTAAAAGCTGTCGAAAATTTCTTGGTTTTTCGTTTTGTATTTTCGGGTAAACTTGAAAGCATAAAACAAATTCACGGTGGAAACCTGTCCGGAACAGGTACGATGCGGAGGTTCACAAACGAGCTTGCAAGAGTTCTACTCGCTGTTGAACTCCAATGTCTGTTCAGCTTATACAGGATATGCACTCTACTCTGTAGGCGTTTTATATTAGTGTTACACGCTGTCTGCGTTGCGTCTGATTAGACTCAGTTGATGATCAAAATATCCCGAAATTAAGTTTGGATGTTTCGTCAGAGTTGAGGAAATGTATTTTTATTCCGTATATTTATTTTTTAGTTTTTTTATACTACATATTTCTTTAAAACAACATAAACATATCTCTCGCTGTGTATTTTCTAATAGGTTTGAGGAGATATAGTTTAATACAATACTAGCAATAAAAAAAATGATGAATGTAGATCATGTATCACGCTTTCAATTCATTCCTCGAAATGATATATCTGGTTCCAAATTATGAAACTATTTTTCACTTCCCCAAATTAACACTCAATTCAATTCGATTGACTGACGTCGGTGTTTTCATGTTAGGGCATAAAAAAAAAGGCTAAGAAAGCTATGTTTTGTTGCTGTTGTTGTTTTTTTTTTTGGGGGGGGGGGACCTACAACACCACTCAACACTTCTTTTTTTTTATAAATCTCGAGATCCACCATTCTGACAAACATTTAGCCACGCGTAAAATAGATAAAATTGTAGAAAAAAAAAGAAAAGGAAGAAAGAAGGTGAGGATATTTGATGATTAAATGAAAACTGTCGCGGCAATGTCCCCTTTTCAAAATTCAGTGCCATCAAGTTGCTAAAATATCAGTCTATCTTTTGTCATGCTAATGGTGGTAAATATGTAGTTATTCGAATGAAATTACTTTCGTACGTCAAGAAAGGCATGTGCTCTTCGCCGCGCAGTTTTTTCTCGATTCGTTGCAGTATCGATGGTGTCAAATAAACTATGCAGCTCTGCACAAAATGCTGACCTGATGAAAACATTTGATAAAATTTACCATATTATTATATCATATCATCATATTATTAAAACATAAGAGTACGGCACCTGATCGATTGAACCCAAGTCCAAAATAAACGCTAAAGCAGCAATTGCGTCCAATTCCTACCTGGCATTAGGTTAAAGTCTACAACGTGCAAGCGTCGTGTTTTTTTTTCTTTCTTTTTGTTTCTAGTTCGGTGTTTGTCTTTTTTTTTAACAGCCACCAAAAGGCTGTTTAGCATGTTGCAGATGCCATACACTCAGATAATGATGGTGACCGAAGTCACTAGAATGAATTTCGAAAAAGATAAATCGTAAAAGATTGAATGGGCGCGTTATTTGTTTTTGAATTCTGTGGCAATTGTATGTGATGAACCTTCTGATTGTTACAGAAACGCAAGGAAACTTCGGATACTTCTTTGCTGTTTAACACACAAGAAATTCAACGGATGTGTTGCCTTGCCTAAAAATTTCCGTAACCTTATATCTGAACAAACTTTTTTTTTCCGTCGGTATTTTAGGCGCATGTATAGAGCGTTGAAGCATCTTTCAAAGTCGTACGTGACAGGTCTGCTCCTACACAGAGAGTACGGTGTACAAATATTTTTTTTAATAAACGTTGTTTTTTGTTTTTCTTTAAGCCACCTGAGAAAAATTCACGATTGCTTCAGGACGATGGGGCTGGCGCCTGCGAACGGTAACGCGCGCGTTCAATTAGCTAATAACCGAAATGGTTAACAAGATGTTACTCAATCATATTATTCGCTTTCATATTCGCCTTAGCTAACACCTTCTAATTAGGCATTTGTAGCCTGGCATCAAAATAGGCCATATCACATGGCCTACAGAACCAAACCATCCTTTTTCACCCTATTCACTAGGGAATTTAGGCTTTCGTGACATGACACATGGTGGAAAAGAAGTGCCGAAATTTCAAAACCTCTATAACCTTTATTGTTTCAAAACATGACTTTTTTTATGACGAAACAACAGCATGCACGAAATTAACCAAAAAGTGCTTTAGATTAAAAAAATTGCATGGCAAATCGCTAAGCAATTTTGCTGCACACGTGAACCGTTCTAGCATCACAACCGTTTAGCGATACTCTTACGGCGCTCTGCATCAGAGAGTTTAAAGCGTACTACGTGCACACCTGATAGGCGTTGTCTGAGTTTCACGTACGCGTGACAGAAATTCCTCCCGAACTTGTCTACTGGGAGCAGCAGCACCTCGTGGCTGCACCGATATGCAAGCAGTATCACGTGATGTGAATTTCTCACTAAATTTGGGGGGAAGCTGAATTAGTGTATAGGTCAAGTGACATCAGGTCACTACACGTCAATTTTCCCGCTAAATTTAGCAGAGAAACTAGATTGGCATATAGCTCACGCGACGTCAGTTTTCCCGCAAAATTTAGCGGGGAAACTGAATTGGTGTAGAGGTCAGGTGACGTCACGTCGTGTGACGTCATGGTGATGTCATGTGACGTCACAGACCACGGCTTCACGGAATGCGGCTTCACGAAATCCGGAACAACTATAGCCAAGGAACGTTTCACGTTGAAAAAAGACTGGAAGCACTAAACCCCAACATGTAACTATGGCTGGGCGTCGATTAAAAATTTTAACCCGATTAATCGCCACCCTTTAATCGATTAATTAATCGATTAATCGGTTGCGTTAATTTTTATAAATAATATATTAAAAATAATGCAACAACTCGTCTTGCCTTTGAAGACTTATTTTACTCTCTGTTACACGGCGCAAAGGACATTTAGAATTGAGGATACATATAGTTCAACGATTCAAAGACTCGCATATTTTTGCTCCAGCTCCGAAGACAAGAAGTTTGTCCACATTCTCCGACAGGAAGACAAGAAGTCAGAGCTTGGGCGATGCTTTCTTCATTTTTTCAGAGAAAGGAACCTCGATGAGAAGGCGTTGATTGTTGTCTGCGTTTTGGCGGATGGTCCTTGCTGCAGCTACATGGGTGCTTCGCTTCGTAGGCGATACTGAAGCGAACTTACGCTTCCACTGTAGGAAAACGGCTTTTTGCAGATGATGCAGTGGACTTCCTTCGCGTTAAAAACTTCACCTCTGAGTTTACTTTAAACCCAAACTTTCCAGCGAGATTGCCTTTCATACTCGTGAACTCGTTCATTTTTACGTGCCGAATACTGGAACAAGTAAACATGGCGTTGTTAGCTTCCAGCTTGTTTTTCTGCTTATTTGTCTTGCCTGGGCAGGATGCGTAATAGATCCTCAACACGTGAAGTTTCGCGGTCTCCCACGGGGATCACTTGCGGGCCCGGCTTGTTCGTGTGGCCTCGGCGGAACTGTAATGTATATCCTCGAACACGTGACGCTTCGCGAGCACGAGAATTGAACCTTGCCTCATTGCACCTGGCTGGGAACGGACTTCTTTTGAGTACCGATTAAAAAACCGACTAACCGGTTAAAAAATTTGATCGTGATTAAAGTCTTAATCGATTAATCGGAAGGTTAACCGATCAATTGCCCAGCCCTACTTGTAACACCACGTCGTACAATGAGCAGCGATCTTCATTTGAACGCACTCGTTGAGCGCGTTCAAATGCGAGAGAACGCGGAACGCCAGATGCCGACGTTCCGTGTTCTAACTCGTTCCGACCTGTTCAGTGAGAGGCAAAGGCTGCTTCAGGTTTAAGCATAACATCATTCCAACCAGAGCTCGGAGTTCTGAAGTCCCGCGCGCGCCGTCCTCTACTCCCGTATCTCAATATCTCGGCGGCACGGCGCGGTGGTGGCGCGCCAGTCGCACTTCCGGTCTGGGGCTGTGGGCAGAAGTCCCCATGCCAGACGTGTATTCCTGCGTTGTTTTGAAAGGAATCAGACAAAAACCTGCCTTATCGTCAAAACGCCGCGACTGGGGCCGTACCAAAAGTGTCGAGAAAGGTTTGAAGGTCAGTTTTCACGTGCTCGGTTCGTCCGAGAATCTGGATATGTGCCGGGAAAAGGGAAAAGCAGACGCCGTCGGACAACGATTGCTTGGGCGGGAAGCACTTTGGGTTGAATTCACGGATACTTGTGGTCATCAGATTTATTTGTTTTGTTCCAACATGAACGCCAGAAAACCGTCAAGTTGTGCGGACCACCTGCGGACTACGTTCAGTGCGTCTTCAAGTTCAAACGGCCGCCTGATCGTTCAAACTGTCGTCTGCTCTTTCAAACGTTTCTGCTTGTCGTCTGCTCTCTTAGACGACGCCGGCCCGTAGACCAAAAGTTGGCCCGGTCCTTGCGATAAGAAGTAAGTGCAGGCCTCAAAAGACTTAAATTTGAAGGTTGGTAAGCAGGCTCTTCGTAAACAGTAGATACATGGAGATGTTGATTATTGTTACCAGCGGCCATCACCGACTTGTTATGCCTGATTCACTTGGTCCGATTCTGCTTGCGATTTTCAGTATTGACGTCGACCATCTCAGCTACGGTTCACGCTTTTGCAGCCCGAGCGACGTCGCGACTGAAAATTGCGAGCGAAATCTCATCAGGTGAATCAGGCTTTAGCGTACATTCTGCGGCGTCCACGCGGAATGAATCGCCGCATGTCAGATTATTCACTCGAAGTTTCGCGGTGTAACGAGCCTCGTTAATTTCGCTGACGCTGCTCATGTAGTCAGACATTGCCAGGAAGACGTAGAATCAACAATTCGATTGCGAAAAAGGGCAGGGGGACTCACACTGACGCCGATAACATCGCGTTTCAATGGTTTGTTTATGGGCGACGGCGCGCTTGTTGCCCACACCCCCATCGCGCATGCGCGGCGCCAGTGGCGTCCGCTAGGGGCGCTCCGGGCGCTCCGGTTTGTTTGTAAACATGAGTTGGTGTATAGACTGGTATAGGGCAGAACTCGCTCAACCCCTTCATATCGTGCTCTGACGGCGCGCGCGCCCGCAACGGTATATCAGGTCCTTCAAAACAATTTGCCGAAACTCCCAACGACCCGGCATCTTGATCCTCGACCCCCGGTGCACGAGCCTCATTCCAAGTCGAATTAGACCCTTCGTGCGCATACATTCCCGTCCCACGCAGCGCAGCACACGCCGAAAACAACGGGTCGCCGCCCGCTCGCCAACCCCGCTGCCATCCCGCACGCCGCACCTGACTTCCAAACCGCACAATGAAGCCGCCTCCCCGGATGCAAATGAGGCGCCGGAATGCACCTATACTCCGTTCACCCCTACGCCGACAGTGCGGCGAAAGCTACGTGTTCTCCGGACCAATCAGGCGTCGATCTTTCACCACGTGCTCCCGCTCCCCTCCATACATACACACGCAGAGAAGAGTGGAGTTAGGTCGGCAGAGCGCGTAGCTCCGACTGCACTGTCAACTTACCGGTGAATTGAGTTTACTGTTCGCGCGCAGCCAGACCTGGGCCCGGGCTGCCGACGCGCGCCCGTAACGTCGGCATCAAGAAGCGCGGGGAGGGTAACAACTTACCACGCGCTTCGTCGCGGTCGATTCCGCTGCGTCTGTAACATACGGCGGTTTGGCACGTCATCGCGTGTGCGCCGCCCGCAGGAAGCACGAGTGCTTTGTCGTGTCGGTGCGACGGGAGAATGCGATCGCGAATCCTTTCGGTGTATACTGAGATGGGAGCGGCATAAAAGGTGTTCGTTACTGCTGGCGATCGTTGCGGCGCGATCAGCTTCGCTGATCGGGTTGGCTGCGCGGAGCTAGCGACTGCTCATCTTAGGACAGGGACACGGGCAACTTCTTCGCTCGGATATGCTTGCTTCTGAAATAAGAAAGGCGAAGATGGATTTCGAGCAATTCTGTGTGTACGCGTCCTTCAATACCAATCCACTGTAAACTCCAGGTCGTTATAACTTTAAAAACTGCGCGATTGAATGGTTCGTATTGATTACGATTCCTTAGGTATTCCATGTTATCTTACAACCATACCTTCGTTTATCACATCTTGGAGTGTCTTTGCATCCAAAATAGTGAAACACGTATTCAACGAGGCTGCACTAACATAATTTTATACCTGTGACCAGGCACGTATCCAGGGGGGTGGCCCATGGCCGGCCCCCCCCCCCCCCCCCCGAAATCTTCCATTTTGCTGGGACCTCCTCTCCCCCCTCCCCCTCATACAGCATTTTGTCATGGGCGGGCCCCCCCCGCAACAAAATCCTGACTACGTGCCTGCCTGTGACCTATAGATTTCGGTTTGCGTGATTTCACAACACGACACTATAGGACGATGGCATTCTGACATGCGAACCACTTGCATCGCTCTCAGATTTCGTACGGCACAATCTCACGGCACTAATTTAGAAGATTCTGCTGCTTAGTGACACAGGAGGAAGTGCTGCAGCAGGAAGTGAGTTGTAAGCAAACCGGCACACCGATGTCCAGGATACACAAAAAGTCGAAACTATCGAGGAGGAGATCGATCTATAGGGTGCTCTTTGTCCAGTTTGTTTTCCGCAAAGTGCTGTGCGATGGATTCTTTACGCGACCTACCTCGAACGAGCGCGGGGCAAACGTTGCTATCTTGGGGTGTGCGAATACTGCTTCGAATCGCATAGCCCTGCGTCATACCTAGTCACAGTGGCAGAAAAGAAAACACGACAACCGGAGTGGCTGTTAGGTTGTTTGGCTCCGGACCTCGATAGGCACCTTGGGGGTGTCTGTCGTCGGGGACCGGGAGTGATTGTAAGGACTATTGGTCGCTGGAGGGCTAGTCATCGGTAGCGAAAGGCTTGGGAAACGGACGGCCAAGGAGGGCTTGTGTCTAAATGAGACACAAAACCTTTACTGGAACATTCGATGAGTATACAAGCAAGCCTGGCAACAACTCCCGCACGGGCTTAAAATTGCGAAGTTACGCCTCGGCGGGCTAACTATCCGGGAACAAGGGCTGCCGCGAATGCCGTCCGGTCAAGGTTAAAACAGTTCGCCGAAACCCGTCCCATCCAATCGATATCTAGTCATTTTTTTTCATACGATGTGCTTTATGGCAATGGATGTCTCAAAGAAAGGAGTGCAGTCGAGCGTCGTGCAGGAACTGCAAGAGCGACTTGTAGAACCTTTCGTCATTCACCCATCGCACTCTCGTGTGGGTGACCCCTTAGTCCGGTCCCTCTGAGTATCTGCTCACAGGTGGTCTTGCTTCCAGAGCAGAGCCAAGGCAGGATGATGAGCATCCGCCGTAGCCACAGGAGACTTAGGTCTTGTTAGAATACATATTGGGTACGGATTTTGGCGCACTCTCGGCCAATCTGACGGAAAACGCCACTCTCTTTAGGGTCAACAAAGGTCAAATTAACTCAAAACATAAACGTAAAAAAAATGAGCTCTAGTTTGTTTATGAGCCGGAGAGGATATACCAATGCCGATGATTTCGGCGAGAGTCGTCAAAACGTGCCTCCCGAGGAAAGCGGTCTCTTAGCACAAAGCGCGACCATTAAATATACGTCAAAAAAGGCAAAAGACGGAGAACATGCCAGCCATAGCCCACATATGTCTCGCAAACGCAAACGTAGGACCTGGGGTATTCACGCCCGGCGTTTCGGGAATCCGAAAGCCACTTGGCGGGGGTTCTGAGGATGCTCTGTGCATGCCGGCGCATAAACCTCAGTTGCGGCTCAGATCTACTCAAGCTAGCGCCTCAAACCACCGGAACATGATCAGAGGTTCCCGATGATGTCATTCGAGCTCGAGACGCGGCCACGGTCTAGTTTATGGAATTACGTGCCAGCCGTTTGAAGGGAGCACATTCTAGCCCCGAGTGCCCGCGTGAATTTGTGGACGCCCCCGGGTCAGGGGCGAGCTCCAAGAGCAACGGCCCGCCGTGAACAAGATATGTATCCATTTGTGGCAGAAAGGCGAGATTCGGCACGTACCGCGAAACATAAACAAATTATTTCAAACGAAACGCCGTCTTGGCGGCGCGCAAACATGCGATCACCTTTACAACCGGTTCACTTTGTTAAACCCAGGGTTGACACAATTAACGCTACTCAATTCTAACCGGTATTCGCACACTCTACCCGTATTCGATCGCTGCATCACTGACTGAACACGAGTCCTAGAAGAAAGCTGCGTAATTGTAATTGTAAAAACAAAAGTCATTTATGGATGCTGCCCACACAGCTCAAGTGAGCAGCTACAGGCGAGACCGTTTGACCTCCTGCTCAATTCGCGAGTCCAGCAGAACGGACGGCACCCAACGGGAAAGCAGCAGAACTGGACGGAAAAGGTTCTTCCGCGATTCCTGCTCGTCTCGTACGGCTTCCGTGATTGCATGTTGTTGGCAGTTGGCGCGATTTAACGGTTGTCCCGGTAACTCGGTCATTACCGTATCAGCGTACTGCCCAGGTCGCTTTGAACGCAACCTGCACGACCGCGCTAACAAGACATCGAGCGTTTATCGACGTTCATCAGTACCGTAGAAGAACACCAGTAGGCAGTCCTTCCATCGCTTCCCAGTAGAAGGTCCAACCTCTGGAAGCTCGTTTACGCCAACACATCACCGCAGGTTTGAAACGTATAGTCAATAAAAATGGGGGCGAACCATTTTGAGTCTAATACTTGCCTGCTGAAACCCGAGCGCTGTGCGTTGAGCTGGCACATGGCACGGCACGGCCTGTTTTAGAGCGGTGGCAATCAGTTCATCAAACGACGTTTCATCGACATATCGTTTCATCGACAAATCGCTTCATCGACAGCTCGAGACTAGATTTTTTTCTGTAATCAGCGGCATGAGACTGTCGCAGCGAAGCGGCATGCATGGGTCGGTCAGGCGGGTCAACAATTTTGTAATGATCCGCCGCATACTGTCGCCGCGAAGTGGCGTGAACGCAGGCGGGGGGATGGGTTAATGCGCAACCTGAAGGGATATACGCGTGACGAAATGTCCATACAGCGTGCAATTCGCGTAACGAGTCTCGATGAAACGGTCGTGTCGACGAAAGGTGAGTTCATGAAGCGTGTGTACATTAAAAGTTGTCCACGAAACGTAATTCCACGAAACGATAGGGACCCCTTTTAGACCGCCATATTTGCCCGATAGTGGCGACGCCTATAGGTCGCTGGAGTCGCGAATGACACATGACCAGAACCTTTAAGAGAACCGCCTTTACCTTCAGTAACTGAAACCGCAACCTCATTTGCTGCGGAGCGATAATGAGCGCAGTACGTCTGCTTATAGCGCAAAGGTAGCGGTGACGTCAGGCCGCCGACTCGTGATTGGCTCTGATTGGAAGGATAGTGGGTACACCTCAATCCTGGCTGCTTTAAGGTCTACCCACTATCCTTCCTGTCAGAGCCAATCAGAGCTCGGCGTTCTGACGTCACAGCAACCCCTGCGCAACAAGCAGACGAGCTTGCGCTCCGTATATGATGCTATAAATTCGCCACACCTTGCGTTCCTTAAGCTATCAGCGACTATTAGCGGCGTGTGCGGCCAGCGTCGCTGTGATCGCAATTCTCGATAAGCCAAACGCTCACTGTAACGTCCTTACCCAAATCAATTTTTTTATTGACGTAATTAGCGGAGTATCAGAGTGTCAACTTGGACAATGTTGGTTCAAGAATCTCATGACTCCAAGCTTCTATTGTTATGTATTACAACTCGCAACGTCATGGCAAGAAAGATTCCAGTCGTAAAGTCACGAACGGAAACCTTAAGTGGGCGCTCCCAAAATATATCGGCGCTGCCCCCGCTAAACTTTTGCCAATCCTGCTTGTTGGGCGAGTTGGTGCTAAAACTTTAAAAACATTGTAGCGTTTTTTTGTTTTTTGTTTTTGGCTGAGGGTATTTGTTAGTGATGGACCGAATCTGCCGAACTTCAGATTCGGCAAAGTTCGGCAAATGCCGAACTTTTGAAAGAAAGTTCGGCAAAGATTCGGCGAAAATTCGGCAAATGTCTGCGCACGCGCGAGAACGCGACGGGGCGACGGGGCCGTGGATTGCAAATGGACGCCGTGCAGTCGTGCGGTTACTATCGTGCCGTGCACGGTGGTGCAGCGTAATACAACCAACTCAAGCTCGATGAGTACAACCAGTGGTTACGGCGAGGTGTAGAGTGAGTAGGCAACGCGGTCAAAGCACTCCTCGCAATTATAACAATTCTGTTTTCGGCTCAGTATTAGTGTGTGCCGGGCCGCCCTTAATCTGCGAGTCCAATGGCCATATTTTGTCATTCCTGGAATATTTGTTCGTCCGCGTCTGAAACGTCAAACTGTTGTGTTTTGTGTCTATTCATTAACTCACGGAAAGTTGGCTGGCAGGCACCTCAGCGTACGGGTTTGTAACCTTTCTGCCAGCCGCGCACGCCTCCCGTGTTCTACTAATTTCCGCAAATAAAGATTGATTGATTGATTGCTTTTTGAACTAGCGTTATTTCGCTATTTTCCTGTATCTGCCTAAACACAGAACTATAATGCTCGACGTTGCACAGCCAACGTTTCTAACTCTCTCTATCTTCCTAAACGTTCGTGTGAGTCCTAACACCAGAAACTGGCATTTTAAAGGTTAAAAACTAACCGTTGCTAATATGGGACGCACACTTTCATGCAAAGCTGACGTCAAGTGACTCAAATAAAAAAACATGCATATTTACAATAATATTATTATCTTTTCTGGTGAAGGCTCAGCAATAGTTGCATTCGTTTTCGCGCACAGAACGGTGAGTCAGGACGCAGCGTTACTGCCCTCATTTTAACACTACACACACATGCAGGCTTGCGCTAATAAGGCCTCAAAACCGAAACTGTCGTAGCGTGATTCGTGACTGCCACCTCTACTACCCAACCTCGTTGTCACGCCACTTCTGCTAGAAGTCGCTCTAAAATTGTCAGTAAACACACAAAAACGACACCGATACAATTATCTTGTAGAATATCACCTTACTTAGTAATAACTGTGTCAATATGCATTACATGTTGCATTTAAGTTAAGAAAAAAAAACATAAAACCTTTTTTCGCCAGAAAAAACTAAATTGCAACGTTAAGTCTGGTAACTATGTATTTTTGCCGAATCTTTGCCGAATCTCTAGAAAAATTCGGCAAAAGTTCGGCTTTGCCGAATCTCCAAGATTCGGCGCCGAACTTTCGAATCGGCAAAAGTTCGGCCCATCACTAGTATTTGTTGTGTGACGCGATGGCGCAGAGCATTTACACTCATGTTGTTCCTGATAATAAACAGTTGAAGTTAGCCCACTGTCTTGTCCTGTAATACCCTCTCGTCCGTAGAAAAAAAAAGAAAAAAGGCGCTACTGTGTTTTTAAAATGTCTGGCTACCAGCTGCCGAATGATATCAAGCAACGAAAGCGGAGGAGATATAACTTTGTTTTCACATACTTATGATGTTTACCAGCGCAACAGGTTACGTATAATTGATTAATTCATCTGCCTAACGTAGAGGCATATATATTGGAAAATTTATCAGCCTACTTACCGCACTGAAGCATTGCGAAGTTATGGATAAGACATCATGCATTTGGCGAACACAGTTGCTGATATTCGTATAGTCTCGTTAATCCAGGAGCACATTTTGATGAGGCTATGTTGTGTCAGCTCTTGGTTTGTCTGGCATACATTCAAATGTCGTGGGCTTATAGTAGAAGTAAAGAAGAGGACAAACAACATGCATAGAGCCTTTTACTGACTCCAAGTCGCCAGCTACTAAGTACTACGAAGTGATTGAAAAGCGAGATATAGAGCAAAGTTTTCCAGACGAGGTGGGTATCAAGTCAAATTTAAATTGTACTTCCCGGGTTTCCTAACAAATGTAATAAAAATCAATGCACACAAATAATCTCAAAACTTCGATCGTAAAAAAAAAACAATGTCCTTGCGAGGGAGATTAGTATACTTTCTTCACCTCTAAGTTGATAGTGGGGCGGAAGCTACGTCCTCGTTGAAACAGTCATACGTCTCTCTTTCGCCACGTCATCCCGCTCCCGCCCATGCCCACGTCCAGAAAGCCAGGTCACGTGATGATAGGGAGGCGGCTGATTGGTCCGGCAGGCACGTAGCTTTCACCGCACTCTCAACATAGGGGTGAAAGGACTAGCGACAGCGATTACAACACTGATGTTGAGTTTGACAGTCACGAAGATAATTCCTCTCGGTATTCCATAAGATCGTCCATTTTGTACCAATTAATCGGCAAATAAATTAGTTGGCTAATATTACATTCACTAATAGATTAATCAGTAGGAGAGCCGAGTAATTTCACAACCCCATTTTATACCATCATTGAGGCGCCTGTTGGCAGCAGCCTCACAGTGTCGGGATCCGAATAAAAGGCGTCAGGGACGCGCCGTCTCAGCCGTCTACGACAGGGACTGAAATTCGACTCTGTAAGCTGCCACCGCAAGCCTCTAAAGTCCGCGGAAAATCAAAATACATTCCAGAGCGCCATCCCACATTTCATTTGGACGCGCCCAGCGTTTCTTGGAATCTGGCCTACTCAAAGCGGAGCACTGTCCTTACAGATGTACTACTCGGACCAAACCGCGCGATACCGTATATGCAGCTTGGAGGTGATCGCTTCGAACCAACCTAATTACCACGAAGTGCGTACGCTTACGCCCCCCGTCTAAATCCATTACGACGGGGCGCAGCCGACGAAGAGGAGACAGAAAACAAATCCGTTGGAGAGAGCTCTTTATCGGGACAGACGGCGGAACCCTCCTCGAACCCCGGCTCCTGTCCCCCTCCGTACACTCGTGTTCACCTTACGATGGACCGAACCGGACGCTACGAGCCAGCCCACCCAATCAGGCGCTGTGAATTTATCACGTGACTGCGCGCCCCATGCGCCGTTGTGTATCTACCGAAGGACAATCACACGGCGCTGGATTGGCTTTGATGGCTCGGAACGTTCTCCGCGGTCCATCGCGAGATGAGACGCAGTTATAAGACTCCGGCACTTCCCCGCGAACTTTGCAAGCCCGGAGAAGCGTCTTGATGCTGCCTCGTCCGCTCTGTAGCTTGGAGCCGCGCTGCTTCGTCGCCATCGAACGAGTCATTAGGTCGAGGAGAAATGGAGTTTCGGGGCCAGTTGCTGGGGTCCGCGCGTCCGCTGTAACGACAGTTTGAGTACGCGTCCGTGTCGCCCGCCATCAGCGCCAGAGCGGAGAGGAGCTACTGCGAGCCACGCCGAGGAGTGCGCAGCAGAGGCTCCCGAGTAATGGCCGTGTACGGGGCGCATCCACGTCGCTGTTTGTCTCGAGCCGAGGCGTCGCCGTTAGGTCGGGACGCAGACCCGGGTCCGCCGAACCTAGGAGAAGGTTAGGGGTACCCGTCTGTGCGATTCTGCCAATGGTGCAATGCTCAAGTGAAGATAAGTGTGCGTCTCTCGTCGTGCTTTTTTTTTTTTGTCTTTATTGTTAGGTTTTGCGTTCAGTCGACAACTCTTTCGGCAGACACAAAATTCCTTTTGCTGGCGACCTTCGAGATGTTTCAGTATTGTCAGTCCGCCGCGAATATCATTATCTGTCATGTACACGGTATCGCTGCCGAATGTGAGATATTGGACGGTATCGAAAGTTGTTTCTTTGTGTCTCCGATTTAGTTGGGCTGAATTCTGACCAGGTCGGTAAGTTAACAGAGACGGTAACAAAGTGTAAGAGTAGAGGATGTTGATCTTTGCGGAAAGCCGCAAGGCTATGGAAAGTTTTTTTAGAGAAGACAGAGCCACGTATAAGATCAAAGGTTATCGCTTCTAATCAACCTAATTACCTAGAAGTGCGTACGCTTGCCCGTCTGAATTCATTACGACAGAACGCAGCCGACGAAGAGGATACAGCAGATAAATTCGCGGGAGAGAGCTCTTTATCGGGACTAACGCATAGCTACTGCGCTTTAGGAGGCCAGATACCAGACAGACAGAAATCTGTGATGAGTAGCTTAATAATGCTATCGCATTAATATCGCATTAAAACTATACGCGTCCAAAAGTTTAATTACTGCTTATTGATAATTTACGAATATCACCTAAAATATTCCCGCGGAATATCGCGCGACGTGTATTGTTGTGGAGTAAAAATTATGATTTAAGTGCATGCGCCAAGGGAGTTGACGTCCAAGAAAATTGGGGAAGACTACACCTGCGACCTTTTAGGAAGCAAAATTACACTAATTTCCTCGTTCCGCGAAGGAAACTTGATAGAAAGTGGAATTTCTGCGTACCCTACTTTCCTTCCCTTATCGCGACCAGCAAAGACAAAACGCGCGAGAGCAGCGGCCAAAATCTGCGATTCCGCCTCCACACACCAAACGGCAGCGACATAAAAAAAAGAAGCCCCGGAAACGATACCCAAACCGATAAAATCGCATAACCACGACGGAACGAAAGATATGTTTCGCGCGATCCCCTTCCCCACTCTCCGTGGCCGCCGATATTTACGAGCCCTGGGGGAAAAACACACACATCGACGATGGTTTACGGTCGCAGCACACTACTGACCGTTTTTTTATGTTTTTTTTTTCCGTTGTTTTGAGAGGGTTTCAGCAAAGACAACTGCCGCGGTGAGCCAGTCGCCGTGGAGTCGCCAGCAGGCGAAAACCCGGTCGACCATCCATTGATTTCGCGTTAGCGGCGCCGATGCTCCGCACTCGACTCGGTCCTGTGTTAGAGATACGGAAACGGGCCGTAGAATACACGCCTATTGAGAATCTTGTGCACCCTGGTCGGGTATACAACGTTTCACCTAGCGATGGACTCAGCCAATCCAACGTTGCGAACCTGTCACGTGATTGCGCGCCCTAGCCCGTCGCTGCTTCCGCTCCTGAAGATCACATGATACTCATACGGCGATAAAATGGCTTTCTTCGATGGCTCGTAGCGTCCGTTACGGTCCATCCCAAGATGATGCGGAGTGTAGACGCTTGGGACAAGCCGGTCTTTTCACGCGCGGCGTCGGCGTATACGGCAGACAGGCGCGCTAAAAGCTCGCGAGCGAAGCGGCGCCACGGCATATCAATGGCATAATGGGAGTAGATCAAGTCGGTAAACGAGGCGAAGGCGCCTCACGCTTCGGCGAGTACTTTAATGTGAAATACACTGTTTCCTTGTTGTTTTAATGCGAATATTAATGCGAATAGCATTCTTTGGATACTTCACGCACTTTTCGTCTATGTATCTATCTATCTATCTATCTATCTGGCTATCTAACCTCTTACGCCGCGGGTCGATAAATAAAATAAAAAAGACCGGCGCCGGCTGGGATTCGAACTGTTGACCCTTTGATCAGCAGGCAGACGCGCTAACCACAGAGCTATGAAGGCAGTCATTCAACGCACTCTAAACACTTGTTTATATCTTTACCTAGGTCGCGCGCGTTCCATGCACGAGGGCTAGTTCCGCTCTCCGTGCGGCTCAGCACGCTCCCTCTAGCTCACCCTCTCCCGCGCTCGGGAGAGGGTGATGTAGCGGCCGTGCTCAGCCTCACGAGAGCGGAATGAGCCCTCGTGCATGGAACGCGCGCGCACCGGTAGCTGTGACAGCGCTGTAAAGCGCGTCCTATGGTAAAGATATAAACAACCGTTTAGAGTACCGTTGGTTGAGACTAGCTGAGACGCCAGAAAGTCTGGTCGGTACCATTTTGAGTGTTTGTGCGTATGGCGCGTGCTTTGCTCGCCTTCCTAAGTGACACAAACGCACGTGCTGGGCTGCGGAGATCGTGCGCAGGGCTGTGAAAGTGTCAACAAATTTAGAATCGCCTCAAGAGTGGGCTGGCGTATCTAGAGTGTGCCGGCCACCTGACGAACGCGCATAACTCCGCACCGTTTGATGCTATTCGCATTAACGTAGATAATCATTCCCAAAGGATGGGTTCTGCTGATTTTTTTAGTTTATGTTTTTAAGGTTTTCTTTCGTTTCTTTTTTTTTTTTTTTTTTTTGACGTTCGTGCATAAACAGGAGAATGTGTACTGGAGGCGCTTCGCGCTCAGAGAGAGAGAGGAAGACAAAGGAAAATGTCGATATTGAAGAAAAAGCAAATTATCCGCCCCATGTTACGGTGAACAAATGGTCCGCGTGCAAGCGGTGTAAGAAAAAATGAAAATTGTTAGAAATAAAGCAAACTTGTTTGATCAAAGGCAGAAAAAAAATACCGTACGTCCTAAAATGGGTGTTTTGTCATCATTACGTTGGAGATAATAAAGCGATGTTTCAATACAACACCTTGTTTGTTTGTTTTTTCGTTTTTTATCGTTAACGAGTCAAACTTGTTGTATGTCATTTAAGCAAACAAGAAGTTAGTTGACCTTCACATAGCGTGTTACGTGTCTGTTATAAAGAGACTATTTATCGAGCGCACCACGTCAGCGTAACTCTTAAGCAGCGGTCACACGGCAAATGCGTCGTACCAAAGAAGATTGCAGACACCGTCTGAGCCGTGTGTCTTCCACGTGTAACAGTCACATGGGTCATACAAAAGCTTTCATCTGCAGACATTTTCGAATCTTACACACTGTTAGAGGCGGGGTTTGAGCCGCACGTCCGGGAGCTTCCCGCTCGTGACGACGACCATTCCCCGAAGTGAAGAACCCAGGGGTCCAGTGGAGGTGGGAGAATTAGTAACGTAACGAACGGTTTAATTACATGGTTGCGATACAGTCGTCAAATCCGAGAGAACTCCTGAGCAGCCTCGCTCCGCCTTACGGGCCTCCTGCGTTGCCCAGGGGGTGCTGCGAAAAGGGACTTGTTAGGCCTTGTTTTGGGTAGTACAAACTTGAGCGTCTCAAACTGTCAGGCATGCAGAAGCGTGCCTGCTCTGGTGCGGAGCGCGAGATCACGAGGAAAGTACAAAGAAACAACAAAAATCCGAACGCCGTCAAAGCTAAGACGCTAAGAGCGCGAGCCATGAGATGCCGTTTCACGCGTTCCAAAGTAGACATGACAAAGAAAAGAAAAATGAAAGCGTCGCGACACAGGTGTTTCGACGTCACCGCCCAGAGATAAGAGACGCGTACCCTAGCGGTAGTCTCATGAATTTGGCACTTTTGATTGTCTTGCGGCGTTCAGTCTGGCCGATTTTTGGCGTCCAAGGGTGTTTTTCGTTCTTCAGCACCAGGCAGAATTAAAAAGCTCGACCAACGTGCCATAAGTAGTGCGAGGCTCAATCAGGTGAGCTTGTACTACCCAAAACGAGGGCGCTACAGTTTGCTCAAAGCTTCAGCGCAGGAGGCCTATATAGGGTCCGTTTTCTCCTCACTCCCCGCCAGGGCAGCAGGTGCGCAGCAGCAACCCGCCGTCAAGTGCGTCGTAGCAAAGTCCACCGCGTCGTAGCCAGAAGTGCGTCGTAGCCATGGTCCTCCGCAATTAGGTCATGCATCTCTCCCTTTCCTGGGCGCGCCAAGACCCACGCACGCACACACGTCCCGTTGACGTCACGGACTCGTCGAGACCTGTCTCCGCAGTTAGGCCCGGCCTCTCTCCCTTCCGGAGCGCACCAAGCCGCACGCACGCACACACGTCCCGTTGACGTCACGGGCGCGTCGAGACCTGCCTCCGCAGGCGCAGACACGTAGGCGCCGGTTCCGTACTCCTCGAGACTCGTTTCGCGTAGGCCCCGTCCAGCAGGCGACGTTCCCGGACAGATCATGACTCGTTTCCGCCGCGTTGAAACTCGGAAGAAGGTCGCCGAAGGTTCCATTCTTAACAACACGTATCAAATAAACATGCCTCGAACATCCTCGATCTGCGTCCGCAGATTATTTTGTTATGTCTGTTGCGAACGACTGCGGCCTTACGACTCAGTCGTAACCAAGCCACTTATCGAGTGCTTCATGTTAGCTAGCACCGAATTCTGGATCACATCAATGCCCCCAAACACAGCAATTCTTCTCAACTAAAATGGAATTAGTGCTAACTGGACACGTATTACCTGACCTCTAGCCTTTCTGTCCAGAAAAAGAAGATGCGATATTAAGACGTGACGCTCGTACGAAACCCATCAGCAAGTACGCATATTCTTGGGTTTCCATTAGTTCGTTTTCTCCGCATTTTTTTTTTCGTTTAGGGGAGGATGAAACGGTCAATGCCTTCCAACATATGACAAGTATATTTTCCTTAATGACAAAATATTATTTCTCGAGAAAACGGCGGAACTGTAATTTCTCCGGATTATTTGCGTTTCTCCCGTCGTCTGACATGAGAGATGGCTCTCGCCGGTGATTATATAAACACGCGACGCGCACGCGACAAAAACGCTCGCGTGTGTCCGCACAGTCGTTAAAGAACTCATTTCTCTTTCGTTTCATTAACGTAGCGACGTTCTTATTGTGCCTCGCCGCCTATTTTCGTTTTCCTCTTCCTCTCGTAATAAAGATTTTTTTTCTTCTCTTCTGACGTAGTAATCACCGCAATATTATTCCCGGTCCGAAATGGCGGGGGCGAATAGCGTGCCGTCCTCATAACCGGTCCAATCTGTGCGACGGCACGGAAATCGCGACGGCGCAGTGTCCCCGAATACGATTGAGGCATGTGTCCCCCCCGGTGGTCACGCCGCGACGGGCGTTATGAGTTCCGCGTCCCCCTTCGTAATTTATCTGCGGATTAAGCGTAAACGAGGATTAAAGACAAACCTACCGGACAGTTCTCCGAAAAGTGGGGTCGAGCAGGGAATCGTATTTCTTAACTAAAACTCGTAAAGAAAAAAAAGTTAGATTAAAATGGAAGGTATTGTACGTGGTCAACGCCACAGGTCAATTCTTTGTAAGAAAACCTAATGTAACGTAATAAAATCGCAAAGTCCCAGTATATTCACAGTGCGTGATTCATTTATCCGATGATGGCACACGCGCAGACAGATTAGGAACGCCATGACCTGCCGCTTTTGTCGCTGCGTGATTGGCTATCTCAGGTCGTAGCGTCAGCGACGCTCACACATAAGGTGAACCGAAGGTGCACACAGAAAGCCGTAGTGCTGATTTTTTATATATTTTTTTATTGTACGTAGTGTTGATTTATACGCGTCGCCTACTCAGGGCCAGCGAGGGGAATATATTCGGTACGAGCGCGGGGTCAGCGTCCCGCTGCAACTCGGGTTTCATCAGTCAAGACGAAGGACTCCGCCAAATGCTGAGGCAGCACGGCGGGTCCAATATGGGACCGGCGCTGGCCCTCAGTAGGTGAGGTAGAAAGCACATTCCCACGGCTTTCCATCTATGTGGTGTCGAAAGGGGGCGGTGGTATACGAGATGGTGGTCTGACGCCCGACGTTTGCGTGAACTTGTCGCTTCCAAATGTGCGTGAGTTGGAAGAGCGGGACGTCCCTCCAGAGCTTACGTCTCAGCCTCGGAAGAAGGCAACCCATCCTTCTGTGGACCTGATGGAACCTGGCAAGTTATTTTAAACGCCAAGGCTAGGTGGCGCAAGCTACCGCCCGTTATAAGGTTAAGCCATTGGCATCCACTCCACCCATCCATCGTGGCAAGTTACATAATTAGGAATAAATTGGCACCGACCTTCACCTTCAAAGTCCTATAAAGCATAGAATGCAATATAGGGAATTGGAGTGCCACGTGACGTATACTTTTCTCGCTAAATTTAGCGGGAAAAATAAATGGTTGTGTAGGTCACGTGAAGTCGGGTCACTTGACGTCGATTTCCCCACTAAACTTGGCGGGAAATCTGAATTGATGTCCTAACGCGATAGCGTTAAGGAGCTAACACTCTGTCAGTGAGTGCTCTTGCGACTAGGCCAGTCGTACGTATTGCGGTACCGCGGCACAAGCTTTGCGTCACACGATGGTAATTCATCTGATCACGAGGGTTGCCATCATGGTCGAGCCGGCAGTTTCGGGTTCGCCATAAACCCCCGAGACAAAAGCTTCAAGATTAAATATCTCAAAAACTACACGAGGCATCGATAAAAAAAAAATTACTCGTCATAGGTCAGGGAGATTTCCTTCGTTAAAAACAATCGTAACTCTAAAATTGTGAAATTGTACCGTAGTTACCCTTTAAATTCTAACTAAGCCGATGATACAAGCACTAGCATCTTAAAAACAACATTTGAAATGCATGAGCGCGCATGCCTAGCTTTCAAAGCGTTGCGCTCGCCCTTGTTTGTGACTTATGCCGCTCTCTCTCTCTCACACACACACACACACACAGCGCAAGAAATAACTCTGGAACTTCTCTGGGACCGGATACGTTTCCGATGTATTTCTTGCGCTGCGTGTTTCTTTGCTTAGACAACGAAAAGTTACTCAGCCCCAATGGGCGCCTGGTGTCCCCGCTGTAGGTGAGAAACTTAGCCAGTGCAGAATGAATGCTATATAGCCAGGGGTCTTTGACGTGCACAATTCAGCAACCCGAATTGATACTGGTACGGCGCTCAACCAGATCGAAACGGGCAGGATGGGGGATTGAACTGGCGATCTCTGGGTTTTGCAGCGCGGGCTTTGGCGTTCGAAGCTGCGGTGCCCTATAGTCTATAGGGCCTTTTAAAAACACAGTTTGCTAAAGCTTGTCTTCGCTAGCGGGAGCTCGTGCCGTCACATCAAAACATGGATTAAGCGCGTGCCGACCAGGGCCACTCTCCGCAGCGTAGGGTCAGAGCTCTGCTTACGGTCTACTAAAATTCTCTATTCGCGACTCCAGCGCCCTATATACGGCGGGTTGGTAGCTCCAAGATGGCAGAAGAGACGGAGATAGACCTTCGAGGATTTCCCATGCCCCTGCTCGACTGTCGGTGGTCAGTGCGCTAAAATTAATTTATTTGCCTACGAATACGAAGCGGTCAGGACAGCACCACATCACAGCTAGGTGACGAAGATGTTGACGTGCATTAGGAAAACGAGCATGTTGATTGATAAACGTTGAGAAGTAGAACACAATTCCTATTTTAACCCACTCGTTTTTTTTTTGTTGTTGTTGTTGTTGTTTTCTTTGGAAAACGGCATGATATTAAAACACGACGACCAGAACAATGCGGTAACAGCAGCAACGAGGCTGACAGTTCGTGCCTCGGTCCCCGCCGCCTTCCCCGCTCTTCTCGTTTATCATTCGTCCGCGAGAGGGCGAGTGGCGGGTTGGAGTTGCGAATTGACAGTGTGAGAATGTCAGTGCGTCCCTTCCGAACGCCCGCCTTCCAGCACGCGCTCCGTGCCTCCCGCCGTGCCTTGGTGGCACGCGCGCGCTCGAGGTGAACGAGTCGCCGAAGCGCTATCGAGGGTAGGAAGCCCCTGCTGGAGGGGGGACAACTGAAACTCATCCCTGCCGTTCGCACCTTGTCAGTGACTACGACCATAGCTTCCTCTACACTCACAAAGCCTCTCAGTTCGACGACGGAGCCATGGAGTGCCCGGTCGCAGATTTCGAGCGCGAGGATCTGAAAGCATAGAGCATTTCTCGGGGAACCTGGAAGTCAACGCACTGCTTCTGCAGCGGCGAGGACCCGAAACATGGTTTTCAAACCCGACAAGAAAAAAAAAAAAGCGGTAGCGCGGGGACCGCGAGGAGCACGAGCGGACATTCCATCGCTCGGGAGAAGTGTGTTTCGGCGTCTCGCCGCAGCGGGGCACCCGTCACGTGGCTCTCCTCTTCTCCGTTGTCTGCCGCTCTACCTTTTCAATTTCGGCGGCCGCTTCTCGTGGCAATATGCCAGGCTTTGTTAGTATAGAGGAGGCTATGCGACGACACACTCAGCTATCGTGCTTCGAGCGCCAACACCAGAATCGTGCCTTCGGTCTGAAAAACGCTCTTCAATCGCCTTTCCTCTCCGTGTTCAGAAAAAAAAAAATATAAAAAGATGCCATGAAATGCTGGAACAAAAATGAGCAAAACATTAAGAGAAAACAAGAACTGGGGAAAAACTATGACGAAGATTAGAAAGGAGGCGTAGATGGAAAAAAAAAAAGAAAGACACAAGGGAGGACAAACAGAAAGTACAGAGCGCGAATGGGCGAGAGACAAAGGGGAGATGCATTCGGACAACAATTACGCGAGCCACGTTTCTGCAGGTCCGCCTCCCGCGCCGCGCAGTCGTGCAGCAGAGCCATTAGGAAGAGCGTCACGTACGCGCCCAGCTTCGAGCCCAGTCAGGGCTCGGATCTGTCGAAACGAAGAACGCTGCCCCGGGAGCGAGCGTACGCCGCGAGTATACGGATGGCGTGACGCCCGCGAGTGAGGAAGAGATCGGCTGTTGTTTTGCTCGCGTCTTGTTCTGCGCTAATTCGTTGTAGGTCTGGCTACACTGGCGGTTGCCACGCTGTTACTGAAGAAGTAGCTACGCGCGGATGTCGTGACAACGGCGCATTCTGGGCCGGGTGGGGGTTCTCTGGTGGCGCCGGAGGAGCCAGAACGCTGCTGATGACCGCGGGGGTCGGCAGGTCGGGCTCCTCCTTCTCGTGAGATTCAATTTGGAGCGGCGTTTGTTCTCGCTGCTCCTTCTCGCTAGTGTGAAGCACCGCGGTGGAAATTCCAGGCGACGCCGCAATAATTATTCTGAGTGTACACAGTTATATCCTTGCCAATGCCCTCCGTGTAGCGTGTTGAGAGAAAATCAAAGCTAATAAGATGCGTGTCATTTCATTAGTTTAGTCCGGAGGCCTCGACGATTTGGCGGTCAATGTGTCGGCGTCAATCTGAACGTTTTCAACCAAACATATTTTCTGAAAGAGCACAAGAAATTGAGCCTAAAACGGCAAATAAATTTGCAAAAAATCGTCGAAATACGATGTAACCGAAACTAACCTGCAGCTTTACTAGTCCGCCGTCTTGTTGTGTTGTCGGGTGTTGTATGAACATCAGCACATGGGCCTTTTGAGACTGTTTCGCCTAGCATCATAAACAGTCCGAAGGCCGTCGCGTTCGTCCGTGGGAAATAATGGACTACGATTCATCAAGCTTGTCTTAGTCAAGCAATGACCAGAAAATGTTTTAAGATAGTCAGCATGAGATTGCATACGATTCGCCCCTTTCGCATTCGAGCCGCCGGCATCGCCGACATATGAACCCAGATGCCGCTTCGAAGCAGAATGGAATGAAAGGATTTGTTTTCGCGAACTCCGGGCTTTAGCGTCCCTGCCAAGCACGCGCGCTCGTGCAATGCAAGCACTGTTCAGGGCCACACGCTCGCGCTCGTAGCATCGGCTGCGTCTGGACCCAAGCTGAAACAAAGTATAGCAAGTTGCGAATAGACCATTTGCTATATTACCCAAGCATCAAGGAGAATGCGGGGATTGGTGTTCCACGCGCCACACGCGCACGCCTTCCCCGTATAAACGATTCAAAGTAAATAACCAAAAGAAAGCGTTGACGAACGCGCGTGCAATATGCTATTTGTTTTAGGTGTTTGCTTTATAAAAGTTACTATACTGCTGAGGCCAGCACGTGCGGCGCGTGGAACACCAATTTCTCCATTCTCCTTGGTGCTTGGGTAATGTAGACGCTTTACACACGTGCAAGGTTACAGCCGCCATTGCCGACCTTCACTTGTCTTACCGAGATGCCAAGCCACTGAAGCGGGCGTTCACGAGCCTCCACAAAGGCCAATGCTGGTGAGAAGGACTCCATAAAATCTAAGATGGCAATAACCCGTCCCGCTGTGGCAATGATGAAGTGAAGTGAACGGAATAGGAGCAAACAAAAACTGAAGGTCGGTTATGGCGGCGCCCATGCACAGCTGCTGCAAAGCGTCTATAGCAATAAGTCAATTGCTTCCTAGCCCGACGCAAAGGCTAGGAGTCAGCGTTCGCGTCGGACTGCTCGGACCTAAGGCCCCTGTATACTCGGACCCACTTCCGTAGCAGAGACTTCTCGGTCAGAAAGCAATAAGACGTCACTCTGCTGCATTTCTTCGTGGTCTTATTGCACCCCCACAGCCAGTCACCAATTCCCCCACCCTCCATTGCATACCACACACGCGATTCACAAAACCACAGACACTCACTATTATTACAACGCACAACGCCGCGGATTATATGGGAGCGTCGTCTGCTCTCGGATGCAACATTCGACGGCACGAGTGCCCTTGCTCGTTGTTGCCAGTAGAGCGGCAACAAGTGCTTCTTCTGAGGTATACGGGTAAACTTCAAAATTCATCGTCTCGAAAGAAAAGTATTATTTTGTTTAAATATTTCGTAGACGTACTCACGGCTGGATATTATCACGAAAGACAATTGATGAGGCAATGGTAGCTGAAGGAACTAAACGTTTAATGGGGCGAACTTGTGCCCAAAACAAAAATGATACAAAAGAAAACAGCAGACCGTCGCGGGCGTCGTTGTCGGCGAAAACGCAGGATCGAGCGCTCGGGCGAGACTGACTTCGGCTCGCCACGCGGAGCGCCTTTCGTAGCCGCGAGGGTTTCCGGAACATTCGGCCTAGAACGTTCGGCGCGTAGAACATTCAGGCCACGAACAAGCAAGAGGAATCTCGAATTTACCAGAAAACTAAATTCTAATAGTAAATAAAAGACGCGTCACTCCCAGGAATCGAACCCTGGCTTTTCGCGTGGAAGGCAGGCACAACACCCGTTAGGCCACGCGCGCGCCGCCTACTTGGCCAGCTGCGCGCGCGGCAGTATGTAGTACCAAGAACCAATTTCTATATTCCTAATAACGCAACTTACAAGAATGTCTTGGTTTCAAGTTAAAGGAGCGGCGCAACGATATTCAATTGGAATGTTTTTCACTTTACACGAGTTCACTGGCACTGGTGGGACTCAAGGATACTCGCACGCAACGCCACTGGCCAAGAAACTCCTTTGTTACGGTGTAATTTCAAGGACAAAAACGATCATTTTCATTTAATCTCTTTTTGCAAACTTTGATGACGTAACGTGGGGATCGCAGTACACCCAAGTGACGATATTTGAATGCGGTTCATAGATTGGACCCGAGCATTGCGCGGGCGCTCGATTGGGCTCGTGATCATTACTAGCTCGAGAAGCATTCGGGTAGTGGCCCGTGTCCAATCGCTGCAACGACGACAATAGCCGAGTCATAACAATGTCAGGAACCCAGAGCGTGTCCTGTGCCTTGCCAACCCCAGCGCGTGGCTACGATCAACATTGGCGGCATATAATCGGCTCCAGATCACGTGGACGCTTGTTCTGGCTGCGAGTTGAGGGGGTAAACGCTGCTCGTTTTTCTTTAATTTTTTTCTGGGCCTTCTTTTGCGTGGGGTGAAAAACGAACGCGTGTTTCATAGGTCATTAACGTCAGGGATCCGTTCTAAGCGGTCTTTGCGCAAAGTACAAAAATTGTTGCGTCGCTCCTTTAATACGTTTTGTCTGAACCAGTAGGCCGGTTTGAATTCCGGCCGAGGTGCCCGCAACCTGACGGAGGCTTCTTGCGTAGAAGGCGCCGTGGAACCGAGCTTTTCGGTTGCAACTGGGACTTCAAAAGATCCCCAGATGGTTCAAATTAATCCTCGGTTCTCCGCTGGGGTGTGCCAGATGCCCCTCGTTGGTTCGGCACGTAAACCCCCAAATCTAACATCAACGTTATGTTTAATATTCGTTCGCGGGCTATCTATCCGGGATTCCATTATAATTGTCGTTATAGCGGGATTCTGCTAAAACGACAGATTTCTTAGTGTGAAGCGACCTTCGCCATTTAAAAGTGTTGGGCACAGCGATGCCTTGCTGTTAAAAAGCAAACTTTTAACGTGCACTGAACTCTGAAAGCAAGTTCATTCAACTCATTCAGTTCATTCAACCCTGAAAGAAATGCGTTCGACACAACTTAGAATACATCGTCCGAGGGCCTTGCAATCAAGCGTATAGCGTTAGAACAAATCCAGACTAGTCGTTCGATGAAAGTTCAAAGAGAACGTGACAAAATCGGGTCGAGGACCGACGTGTGTGGAAGCCTATCAGTCGGTGTCATCGCGACTCGTTTCGAACCCGGGTTTTCTCGTTGTTCCCCGTTGGTTCGGCGCAAGGAGCCCGTGAACCTGGGCACATCAATTCTCATTCCCAACGACGGCAAGAAGAACCATAAATAATAGTGAACGTAATAATTTTTACATATTAAAAGCGAAAAAAAAATAAACGCGAAACAGCTTTACATTAATCAAATCAATACAAACAAAACACACAAAAAATACCCCACTCACAAAAAAACAAAAACTTTTTTTTTATTGGGGCTCACAGTTTGGCGCGTTTTAACTGTTCTGTTCTGTTTTTTTTCTTTGCGTGTGTATTTGCGTTTTACCGGCGCGCAGTGCGGGAGCGAGTTCCGGCGGTTCCAAATTGGTTCGTGATTAAATTCGATTAAAATTAATCCCTGGGCCTCCTTTAATGGCAGTCTCAGCACCCCCGGGAAGGGGAACGAATAAAGGACGACGGCTCTCTGACGGATATCGATTGTGCGGGTGTTGGCGCCGCTCTGCCGGTAGCTTCAGGGAAGACCTGAACCCCGAGTCCGGTTCCTTCCTCTCTCTCTCTCTCTCTCTTCCTTATCGTCGACTCGTGTCTAAGAAGCGTATTCAAGCTTGACTCCGTGCAAAACATCCGTTCATTTTCATTTTATTTTCTTAGCCTTCGAATGGCCGATGACAGCCACACGTAGAGGCGCAAAATACCATGAGATTCTCCGAGCTTTTATCGTACATTACGCATTGTCAAATTTGTGTTTGGTGTCCCTTTGCCTTCGGTGTGTTTCCCCGTGAACGCGCACGCACATTCAAACATGCGCATAAATACGCGCGTGCATTAGTGTTGGTCTACTTGTGTATGGATATGTTTATATGCGCTTTCGGACGTCTACGTTTAGATGTACACATTAGCGCGAGCGTGTGCGCGCACGTGTGCGCGTGCGTGCGTGCGTGCGTGTCTGTGTGTGTGTCTGTATTCTGTTTTTTTCCTCTATTTCGACTTTCACCAAACGAGCCTCGCGCGTGGGGATTTCAAGTGCAGAAATCCAGGACTTGATCGTGGTCTTTTCTTTCTTTCTTTTTCCTTCTTTTCTCCACGTGTCTTTGATTCCTTCGTTTTGTCGTGGAAAAGGACGCCTGGGGAGTTTAGTGCGGACGGTCGCATCCGAAGGAGATAATTAGCTCCTCGCGAAGGCAGCGTTCAAAAGGGAGATTAGGAGCGATTTCCCCCAATTTCTCTTTCTCGCTTTTTTTTTTTTTTCTACGATTTATGTTTTTGAGAAGGAACGTGGGGCGCTACTGAGCGGTCCGTTCTTTTCTCTACCCACATTTTTAATTTTTTTATCGGAGACTTAGATTATTAATGACAAACCCTCATATCGTATATTCCCCTTAATGAGTCCAAGTTATACAAGTTTATTTGTGCGGTTCGCTGACGATCTCGTATTGCTTGTTAGAACATAACGGCGTAGTTTGCCATCGTAAATCCGGCCCTCGCGATGACAATGATGCCGTAATGAGTTAGGTACTTAAGGAACACTGTCCATGCAGCAGAGCGGTGTTTTTCAGACCTGGTCAACTAGTTTGCTCTACGATACTCTTTGGTTCGGTTTTCGTGGCTCGTACGCTCGGGTCAACTTTACTTCTTTGTCCCCTCCGCCATGGCGCGCTATTACACGGCTCTTTTTAACGGGAAAGAACACTGTAAGCAAACCAACAATAACAATCGACGCTAAAAAATGTCATAAACATTTCGTTAATAATTTTTTTACGCGTTAACGTCACCAACTGCACCCCCCCCCCCCAAAAAAAAATATTGAAAGTAAAAATAAAAAAAACAGTACTGCGCACGATTGCAGCCGTCACCAACAAACAGTACAAATCGCCATTTAAAAAAAATATCTGAGGTCATTTACGCCGTCGCGTAACGTGTGTCACAGCGACCGCAACTCGGAGCTCGCGTAATTCATTATCATTGCGCCCGTCGTTGCCATATCTGCGCCACTTTTCTGAGTACTATTCTGAGGATTTTCAGGCCATTTTAGCTTCTGCTGTCGATTCCGGTCCCGTTCCTTATCTGTGCTCTGTCTGCACGATGAGATTTCTGAGCGCGCCGTAACTGAAAAATCAGGCAATTCGGACCGGCTACGAACTTCCCAAGGCCTATAGTCATACGGCGTGCCAGTTCGTCTGCTCGGATGGTTCGTGCGCATGCGCCGGCACAACGGTGTGTCGACTCAATACTTCCTAGAAGACAAGGCCGACGCATGACGTCATTATTAGTGGATTGCCAACCCGGACCAAGCGCCAAACACTCCGAAGCTCGACGGGAGACGCCGCAAAGCGGGATCAGACGCGCGTCCGTCTCGGCGTTGTCGCGTGCTAGCGTCACGCTCGTTGCGAGAAACTGTGAGATGCTCTGCTGGCGTTGATGCTGACGCCGTACATGCGACGTTGCATTGGTCCACTAGTTACCACGTGTGGAAGGGTGGAGGACGGGGGAGGGGGAGGCGAAGGTTTTGTCTTCCGGGTGGTAAATACTGCAGCCATACATGGTAAAATTAGCATAACTTTATATATTTTTTATTTTTTCTTACGAACGTTGTGCTTTTAGGCGCGGTCATTGCCTTTCGATGCGTCTGGGCTGCGCGTGCACCGCTCGTGGCACATGAGGCACGAAGGGTTATCGAAGGAAGACAGACATTTAATGTATACAACTTTTTTTTTAATTGTATTAAATGTGTTCCTTCCATAGCTCAGTTGGTAGATCGGTTCATTTCATTTCATTTATTATTACCTCAAAGGCACTTCTCATGAAGTGCATTACATGAGGGGGGAATCAAGAAATATAAGCAAACATATAGAAGCAAACAAGAGTCAATTCTCAAAATAAGTATGGATAGTGACATTTGCCGAATAGTGGCTAGGATTAATTTCGATCAGGATACATATCTGACTTTACTCTATAGCGGAAAGGATATCAGTAATCTATTGGGCAGGAGATCGAACTATAGGAGTCACTTTATCGAGCTTGTTGTCCACACAGCCCGGTGTTTACTAACAGAGCAAAACCAAACAAATTGAACCACGCCTAGCACGGTCTGGGCACGGACGCTTCGCTTTGACCAGCGCTTTGGTCACACGAAAAGCGGCCTTCGAATCGTCATATTCGATTTCTCTGATCGCCAATAAACAAGAAAATTCGGTTTGTTGCCCACACAGCCGAAGCCTGCCGCTAGAGGCGTGACTGTTCGATCTCCTCCCAAATACTCCGTTCACCCTTAAGCTGAGATTAGAAGCTCCACCTTCAGCGCGAGCTTTTTGCCCTTGCTGACACGAGTGTGAGCGCGCAGGCGCAAGCGCGACCAAAGCACTGCGGAAGCCAGCGAGCTCGCGCTGAAGGCGCGCGTTGCCTCCTGCGTTGCCCAAGAGGGTGTTGCGAAGAGGGACTTGTTAGGACTTGTTTCGGGTAGTACAAATTTGAGGGCCTCAAACTGTCACGCAGGAGAAGCGCGCCTCCTCTGTTGCGGAGCGCGAACACGAGGAAAATAGAATTCGATCGCCGTCAAAGCACAGGGCACAGCGGTCAAAGCTAAGGCGGTAAGAGCGCGAGCCAAGAGACGCCGTTTCACGCGTTACAAAGTAAAAAGAAGAAAAAAATAAAAGAAAGCGTCGGGACGCCAGATATTCTGGCGTCACCACCCAGAGATAGGAGACGCGTATATCCTATAGACCTTTTTCGTGTACTCTCGTCCCCAGCCACCTAATACGCGTATCCGGTATGGGCGACGAAAAAATAATAAAACGTTTCAACCTGTAAATAGTAAAAAATAGAGGGGAGGCAAAACTATAATGTGTGACGGTTACGCTTATATCCTAAATGTCTTCTATTGCCGTGGCGACGGCAAAACAATGTTTTCACCCATACTGGAAGTGACGACAATTTAAGATGGCATTGGATTGTCTTACGGCGTTGAATCTAGCCAATTTCGGAAGTCGAAAGCTGTTTTTTCGTTCTTCACCACTATATATATATTGAAAAAAACTCAGCGAAAGCGTTCCAAGTAGTGCGAGGCCCAATCATATGAGCTTGCATACTACACAAAATGAGGGCGCCACAGTTTGTTCAAAGCTTCAGCGCACGACACGTAAAGATCGCTGGTTCGAATCCGGCTAGAAAGAAGAATTTTTCGTTTTCTTATAAATTCAGCAGCGGTGGCGTGCGCACCTTGGAGCCTCAAGTACGGTGACTATGAGCGATGGTGTGATTTACGATGTCACTGGGGGTTTTCGCGAACGACACCCATGCAATTTCTCCGAGAGGTTCCCTTTACAGCTATCGCTGTAAAACTTTTGGGTTTCTTTGTAACACCAATGTGACTGCGTCACTCCCAACGAGTACGCGCAAATACCACTCACTATACGGTCCTTGGATATCGCGACGAACAGTTTACTGTATAGACAGATCGTTTATAAATTCAGAGTAGCGTACTTTCGAAACGACGTTGCCATTTCTTTACACTCTTTTTCTCTTTAATTTCTGCCTCTCGCCCTTTCCTTTTACTACTCTTTCTCTCTATTTCCTTCATTTTGCTTCTCTTGCTTTTATTCTTCCAAAGTTTATCGCGATTAATTTGGAAAAAAATACGCTCCATCCCCTATGGGCACTTACATGTGAAACTAAATCATGTTATCAGCCGAAGGCCCCACGACAAGACGCCTTTTCCGGCATGAGTGAGAGTTCGCATTTCTAAGCGATCTCAACTTCAATCAGGCGTTTCGAGCAAAACGTCTACGCCTTCAACTCTATTGTCTTCAATATAGGCAACTAGAATATACTACTCAGCCAGACATGTACGTAACGCGTTACAAGTAGCGAGTTACTTGTATCTTGCTACTATTTTCGGTAATGAGTAACGTATTTAGTTACATTTTTAGAAAAGGAACGAGTAACGGAATTTAGTTACTTTTAAGGCCAAGTAACGAGTAACGGTATCTCGTTACTTTTGAGGAGTAACGTGTACAACACCAGCTTAGATGGCATTGTTTTTATTCTAGCCTGAGTATGCGTCTATTGCGACAAAGGCAGATAGGCAACCCGAAAAACAACTCAACAGTATGACAGTACAGCAACGTATATCGCTGAACACGTCAGTCGAACAGTTCGACTGACGTGTCCAGCGATCAACGTTGCTGTACTGAACTCTACAGCTGGGAATGTCCTTCACCCAGCGAGCACAATCAGGTTCGTTGGGTGAACTTTCTAGAACCGGGTACGGACCGTATGTAAACCCGGAGGTTGCAAACACAGGAAGGCACATAACCCATTACTCGCTGTCCTCAATGAAGGCGTAGTTCCCGAAGATTCGCCAGCTCTTGCTGAAGCACAACACTGCCGTTCCTTCGAGCGCGTCAGTAGAACGACGCTTCAGCGTCGCCGGAGATGAATTTTCAAGGAAGCGGGGAAACATAGCTGATGAAAACTACCACAGGCAGCTGCTGCTTAAGGGCAATGACTACTAAAAAGAAAATAATAAACCATGAAACAAAAACAGCTGTGTATTTAGTCGTCAAAGTAACGTGAAAAGTAACTCGTTACTTTCGAGGTAACTCACGCGTTCCTTTTGAGAATCGGTAACGAGCGACGCAATGTTAGTTACATTCTTGAGCGAGTAACGAGTAACGGTATTTAGTTCTTTTTGTGAGTAACGATGCACATGTCTGTACTCAGCTGTATTGCCAAAAGGGGGGGCAAAGACTGGGCAGCAGAGAACGCAGCAGCAAACCCAGCGACGCTTCACATCGGCGATTCCGAGGAAAGGACGAGAAAGGGAGCCGACGAGAACAGCGGAGAAAGATAAGCAGACAAAAGGTTAGGCGTGCTCGGTTTTGACGCGACGAGTTGAAGTTGCTCGAGCGCTTGTCAACTCTATTTAGTGTTATACAATGCGCGATTACAGTGTTTTCCTGCAAAGTAAGCTAGCAAAAAACGAGGCACAGACCTTACAGGCGACGTTTTTGCCGCTTCTTTGCTAACATTAAGTCGTCGCCAGCGATACGAACCCGTCGGGACCACCAACTAGGGCCTCCGATGTCCGCGTCCTTATGCCGCGCCATTTCGAAGCCACGCCAATGCATGGGGTACCCTTTCCTGTAGATTATTATATTAACATTATGGGTACATCAGTGCAAACCACGTTCCCACCTAGCGCAGTGAAGCTTTCGCTAGTCGTTTTGTTGTTCTGAGCCGGCGTACAAATATGTCTATAAATATGTATTCAGAAAATTAAAACAAAACAAAAAATCATTGCGCGCGGAGTTCATTGGGCTGTCACTGTTTTCTCGAGCGGAGAAGTGGGCTTCGCACCCTCCGACGAGACGTGGCACGAAACAAAAGGTGGCAAGAGGAAAAAGCCAATGGCGGCATCAGAGAACGTCTCTGTACGAAACGCAGGGCGTGGCGAATCCCGTACATCTCATTATCGCCCCACAGCCAATCAGAGTGTAAAATCAGCCGATAAAAAAGAGCCGAAGAACCAATCACGAAGCGCGAACATATAAGGCCACCACGCCCTGCGTTTCTTCGGCTCTCGATGACTGTATATGCGTAACAGTTAAGCCCGTTTAGACAAAATTGCTCACACTACTTTATAAACAGCGTCTCGTCTGCGTCTACTTTCATGCACAATTCTCGGAGAGCCAATCAGCGCAACTTACGGAGGCAGCTCAGCGAATGACGATGCCGAAACATATGTTTAGACCAAAAACGCAGTCTGAGTTGTGACATTAAGCATATGCAAAGCGACGTTTTGCATTGCTTAATGTCACAACTCAGACTGCGTTTTTTGTCTAAACATATGTTTCGGCATCGTCATTCGCTGAGCTGTCTCCATAAGTTGCGCAGTGATTGGCTCTCCGAGAATTGTGCGTTAGAAGTAGACGCACGAGGTTTTTAGAGTGTAAGGCTCATAAAAACATCAGCTTTATCAAACAAGAAAAGAAAGTAGACTCTAAAAAAAGCCTGTGCGTCTACTTTCAGCACAACACTCAAAGAGCCAGTCAGCGCAACTTATGGAGGCAGCTCAGTGATATGACGATGCCGAAACATATGTATTCAGACCAAAAAACGCAGTCTGAGTTGTCACATTAAGCAATGCAAAGCGTCACGCTTACAACTCGGACTGCGTTTTTTCTTCTAAACATATATGTTTCGGCATCGTTATTCGCTGAGCTGCCTCCGTGAGTTGCGCTGATTGGCTCTCCGAGTGTTGCGCGTGAAAGTAGACACACAGACTTTTTTTGAATGTACGTTTACTATATATATATATATATATATATATATATATTATATATATATATATATATATATAATCATTTTTCGATAACTAAGCATACAAGTTTTCGATTCGTGTGAGCTCGACTTATACCCTACTCTCTTAAAAATGCGTGAGCGTCTACTTACCCGCAAAACACTCGAAGAGCCAATCTCTGCGATCTCCGAAATCAGCTCAGCGAATGATGAGGCGGAACATCTATTTAGACCTCAAAAATTAAGTCTGCTCTGTGGAATTACGCAATGCCAGCATGACGCTTTGCATTGCACAATGCCAAAGCGCAGACTTCATCTTTACGTGCAAGCGGATGTTCCGCCTCATCATTCGCTGAGCTGATTTCGTAGATTGCGGAGATTAGCCTTTAAGTGCGTTGCGGGTAAGTAGATGCGCAGAGATTTTTTAGAGTAATAGTTGCACTAGCGCTCTGAACTATCATTAAGCCAACGACCATTGACTTAGTGACGGCCCGAGTTACACGGCGGCGCTAACTCTCGTTAGCCGCTAACGATCATGCTGGCCTACCTCAGTTAACTGATGGAGGTTGGCCCAATAGAGCTAAAGATGGCGGCGTCCGCCGCATCGCCGCCAATGGCCAGCGCCAGCGAAGCAGAGTACTATTGCGGAAGATTGGGAGAGGTATCTAGAAAGTATCGTAGTGGCAAATAGTGTCGAAAGAGGCATGATTCAGGGCCAGATCTGCCGCTAGATCGATCACGGCACGTCGCCGAAGCCAAAGCTCGGCGAGGTGGCCCATAGAGTTATTACAATAAACGCTAGAGGTTCAGGTGGCGCTAGTGTGCTGTTGCATTTTGAAGCAGACAGCAAGCAGTCAGAAATTGACTTCCGGTAATACATTTCGATGGGAAAAAGCGAATGCATTTTCTCTCTGCGCTCGATTATAAGAGCAAATATCACGAATAATTTGTACGTACTAGGCACATTGAAACATTTCTCAGTCACGCAGACGAAATAATCGTCAGTTACGGCATTTTTATTTGAAATTCGTGGCATGAAAAACGGTGCTAAAACCGCTTCGTGCGTGTATTTATGTGCACTGTCGGACACTGTTAGCGCGAACACGGCGTCGACGCTTTCCAGCATGGGGGATATACGTGCCAAACGAACGAAGGACATGTGGAAAACAAAGAGAGACAGCAAGAACTACGCAGTAACACTGGATAAGTATACTCCTTGTGCATGCAGCCGAAGAAAATAAATTGAAAGCCACGCAATATAGTCCGATTTCCAATAAATAAGTACTGCTTTGTTCTTTCTGCTCATGAAGATGTGCGAAGATGCTTGTTCTGGGTTCAAATCATCACCCGCACGCTCCAAATCTTTGCAAATAGGGAGAAGTCAGAGTGCAGGTACACGATAAAAACTGCCCGACATAGGAAATAATAAAAAGACACACCTTTCGTAGCTCACGTGCTTTATATTTGTGCGTTCGAATGTTTTTTTAACCGATCGTAAAGATGCACGACGGAGTCATTTTCATCCAATGACAGAACGGGCATATTAGCAATATATAAGCACCACCGAAATGCTGGCGAGCCTTGAACACGCTCTACATTCCTTTCGATCTTTAGTTTGCTTAGAATCGTCTATCGTTTTTACATACCTTCCATGCAACAGAGGTTTGTGCCTGAAATAGAGCGAAGTTTAACATCGTTCAGTGGTAAAGAAAATGCTGTAACTAAAGCAATTACACCTTCAGAATACCAATAAAAGTACATACTATCCGGTACAACCAAAATAACAAAAGTTATTCATGTTATTTTCCGGCGAAGAGACAAAATTCACGCGCGTTTTCCCATAGGAATACACAGGGAGGCTGGAAATGTAGACTGCATGCTGTCTGCTTCAATTTGCAACCGGAAGTCCCGTAGACACTAGCGCCAGCTGAGCCTCTAGCGTTTATTGTAATAACTCTATGGGGTGGCCATGGGGGTGTCGGTGCCGATAAGACTTTCGTCGTGTATATCTCGCATAAATTTGTGTAAAACGTTCTGATTGTCGTTACTCTACTCTCAAAACAAAACAAACAAAAAATAGTAAGTTCAATTAATTTGTTTTAAACGTTTACAATCAATGAAAAGTGTCCATTTCATTAATTTGCAACACCTTTTAAAAAAAGGGTAATGTGACGTCAGTTTGTGTTTCGTTTCGGTTTCAACTATGTCCCTTGATGCGCATCTCAACTGGGGTTGTTCTGCTTATGTACCGTGTAACACCGGACAACTCGGTTGAGCTCAATGACAGTTGGGGGATGCCAAGGATCGTTAGCTTAATGACAGTTAAGAGCGCTAGTGGAACTAGAGTATTAGAGATGCTCACCTGCACAGCCAGTCCATATTCCGGAGAAGCGAGCCGTGACCGGCTGCGCACGCGAACTGATGTACAGACTCACGAGACTTGCCATGAGGTACATACTACCCAATACTTCTAAAAATATTTATAGACAAGACATATTTTGTAGCAAAATCAACCTACGAACTGCTTCTTTCTAATTCAAGAACAACGAAAAACTTGTACACATCAAATATGAATTACTAGCACGGGCAAACAAGCAGAAAAAAAGTAATTAAATTCGGTAATGATGTAGTTTATTGTGTTTCTTTTAGGTTCCTTCCTTAATTTGGATCCAATACAATCACGGAAGTGTTATTACAATAACGCCAATCGATATATGCAAACCAAACACCTTGACTAAGCAAATTAATAAATAGAAGTCAACACTGCATTTAACAAAACATCTTAGTAACAGTATCCGCCCTCAGCAAGTTATCGGATAGGCTTTGCCGTGCACAGTAATGCGAACACATGTGCCACATCTTAATTAATTTAGCCTAGAAATTGATCTTCCCTGGGAACGCTATGCCGCGTTCCTTACGTGCAGAGGACTATTAAGCGGGTTTGAAACTTTAAAAAATAAATCTCAATACAGATGCTGTAATCAATTTTTCCTGTGAAAACGAACCTAGTTCATTTCTTGAGGATCAGCTGTAGCCTAATTCAAAATTAGTAGATTTACAGACATAATGTTCTTGTAAGCTTTTTTCTTCGTATACTGCCACCTTAATCCTCCAAGCTTCCTCATCCTGACAGCGCTGCACCTGAAGGCCTCCTCATTGCCCTAAATCGCGGAACTGCAAGCCGTTCTTCCTACGGCCACTTGGGAGGGACCTCCGCGATTAAATTGACAACTTCCACCCGATTGCTCAGTGCGCACCTTCCAGAAAATTCTCCTTCCAGAATTACGAGCTGCTTTCACTTTCTACCTTCCTATTTCCTATTTCTTCATTTTTTTTTCTATTTTCTTTTTCGGCTCAAATTTTGTACGTTTCCCCCAACGAGTCGTCATAACCGTTCCGGCGAACGATGCGATTTGACCAGATTAGGAAAAGCAGGCGGGAAAGAAGAAAAAAAGGTTGTACGGTCTTACGACGTGCCATATACTGCCCTCTGCCGCCGCCTTGGTAATCTTGGCTCCTTACGAATTGCACTTTTCGTTCCTGTCGGCGCTTCCGGGCATTAGCGTATACCGGGGGTGACGGCATAGCACTTGTATTTATCTGTATGTTTCTAATAATACTCTGGAAAGCGGCAGCAGGAGGTTTTTGCGCTTCGCAAACCAATCGCGGGAACTAGCCTCATTTGACACAACTGCGTTTATGGACGCTTAGATGAAGCTAACCTCGTTATCCACTAGAATAATTATTTTTACATCATAAAAATCTATGTGTGCGTCTTTGAATGTGTGCCCGCGTGTGAGTGAGTGCGTGTGTGTGTGTGTGTCTGTGTGCGCGCGCGCGTATGTGGTTTATGTGCCTGCGTGCGTGTGTGCGCCTGTGCGTGAGTAAGCGCCCGCGTGTGTATTCTGTGTCCGTGTTGTACTATGTTGTTGATATTTTTGTTTTTTTTAGCAGGAGTGGCGTAAAGGAAAAAAGAGACGGTGGTGCATAGACGTAATTATAGTGTAGCAGACCGGCGCATATATCTCCAAAACGACGTTGTTGTTTGGGCAGTTTGACGGAGGAAGAGCGGGTAAATGCAATAGACCTTTTGCTGAAGTACCTCAGCACCAAGGAGCATGCTGCGAGTGTAGTTCACGCGCTTCGCGTGCTGGCGCCTGCAACAGTAAAGGCCTGCTCACAGATGCAGAGGAGCGCTACAAGCATAGCGCTGACCTCGCGCTTAGCGCGTATTCACGGGAGCGTTCACCAGCTTTGTATCGCACAGTCAAAACTGTTGCTCATGGCAGACGATAAGTAGCTGACGACACGTGAGCAGCGCTACATCAGCGCTTCGCTGCACGTGAGAACCGACCTTTACTGTCCTAAAGCAAATGCCTAACACAAATGGCATCTTGCACCGCGCGTTCGTCACCGCTTTATTTTGGTTATTTACTTGGAATCTTTTACACGGACAAGGCGAGCGCGTGTGGCACGTGTACGCACATTCCCAGCATTCTCCTCGATGCTTGCGTAATTTAGCATTTCGTCTATTAATAGACCAATCTCACTAAGCGTTCAGCATATGTGTGACATCGCCATAACTTTAGTAACTTTAGTCTATATGAAACAGGAGGCAGTGCACAAGACGGCTCGTGCCGTCTCGCACTGGCACGCGCAGAGCTCCAGCGAGGTTTCCGCACGTGCAAAAAGACTAAAGTTACCTCGATGCATTGCGGCAGTAGTGGCGTACACAAACTGGATGGTGGGATTGGTCTATCCTTTCTTTCTCAACGTTTTGCGTCCGTAGCTCGCAGCATCAAGATTTCAGCGAATGCATTAATAATATTGCTTTTTTAACGGAAGTCATAAACCGAACATTTTACGATCTTGAGCGTTTAGTACTTCTGCAATATTCATACTGTTTGGACACGAGAAAAAAATTATCGATCAAATTTTTTTTTTTTTTATAAAATCGGCAAAGGAGGCTTTACCCGAAATTCCCAGAAAAAAATGATGCCACTAAACCACTCACCAAAAATCCGTTTTGTTTTTTCTATTTTTTGTTTTTTATACTTTAGAGAAAAGAAGGACCATCTGTCAACGCCCTTCCTCCGAAATGACGGCAACCAAGCATTAGGCGTCTCGGCGGATCGGGCAAGTGGCGCTTCGCTAAAAGCATTTTCAGATTTTTACGGAGTAAGCATGGCCTTGCGAATGAAGCGCGCTCAGCTTTCGTGACGGACTCGTTCGATCACGGCCGTTTGTTAACACTGTACCTAGAAATGATAACTAAGCTGCGCTACGGAGTAACGACGCATCAGTCATCATTGTTGCCACTCATCGGAGGCTTTACCTGAAATCAAAATACGGTTTTCACACCTCGACGGACGTAAACAATATCGCCTGTGCTTTCTGGAACCTCATCAAAAGCTCGGAATGTCGCTTTTTTTTATTTGTAACCATCGTCAACTGCACCCGTTCTTCAATAAACTCCAAAATGGCGGCGCCCACGAAACAAAATCGCTAAATGTAGTGCCGATACACTAAGCGTATACCTGTATTCATATGAGGTGTATACCTGTACCCAAACAAGGTCTATAAGTTCCTCGTATGTCACTTCCTGCCTCGCATTTCGCCTCCCACATTGCACTTCTCGCTTCCCAAACCAAGTATCTGCGTATAGTGATGTGCCCCGTGGCTATATGGTAGGTGACACGTTAAGAATTCAGCAGCAAATGCGCCTCGAAGCGATCATTTAACTACCCGGCCAATCGCTTCCGCTCGTTCCTTGTCTTCACTGACGCCGGGATTTGACCAACTATCTTTTTTCAACATGGCGCGCGCTCTTTTCAACGTCGTTTCCGCCCAGGGACGCCGGCTCCTCGGAGTGTCCCGGGTTTACGTCGCAAAGATGTGCTGGTATCCGCTCCTGTGGCGTGGTAGTCACTGTGATACGGTGCGTGGATTCTGCTGCCGTCTCGCCGTCCAACTTACCTAGTCGCCGTCGACGTGCCAAGTGCACCCGCTTAAACGATCGCATGGACAAGTCGTCGGCCTCGCTCGACGAGACCGACAAGACCTACGCTTTGCACATTCCACTTGTGTTCCTTTTCCAGCCTCACACGCAAGTTCTCCTCATCAACCTTTTCTTTTTCCTTTTTTTTTCTTCTTCTTCTTAGAACACTCCATTACGGGCATCGCCGAGCAAGAAGCGTGTAGAAACCTTCTCCTCTCATTGTCTCTTTTTTCACTCCTGCAACATCATCGCGATGTCGGAGCTGGAAGGTCTTTCGAACCCGTAGAAAATCAAGCTTGCGTACACCTACGCTTGCTTTCGTCGCTATATATACGCCTAGACGCAATACGGTAGCCGGATGTGTAAATATGCATTGGCGCGGACGCTTGGGCAATCTCTGGGACGAACGCGTGCGCTTGGGGTCAACTGTCCCTGTTTCGACACCATTCATGTTTTATAGGTCAGTAGGCTTAATAAGATTCTGTATTGACACGCGTTAAGAACAACAACACACAAAAAAAACTTTACGTTGCACAATAACGCGGCAGAAACACAGGTTCTCGGCCTCTTTCTCAAAAAAACAAACGCGACTATGGAGGGGTTACTGCAATCCAATTGTGTTTCACAACGAAAACCTAATCTACATGTCGAAACTACTTTGATCAAAGACAGTCCGGGGGGGCTAGCGGCGAGAATAAGTTTCCCTTCGCAGAAATCCGCTAACCGAATGGACGGCACATAAATCCATCTCGGGATCGCACGAAATCCGGACGGTGAATACAATCCGCGTTCCCTCCCTCGAATAATCATCTTCGGTTCCTCTGGCGGTGACGGAGCGCAGCCATCACGTTCTGCCCTGTTGTCTCGCCAATCACTGGGCAGCGGGACAGCACCGCGTAGGATATGTCGAAATAGCGACAGGAATAAAGCCCGCGCGTAGAAAATACGTTCGTAAAGCCCTACGGTCGAGACGAACGAGGCAACTCCCGACGGCGCATGCTGGGATGATGGGAACAAAGTGGATTACTTTCGTTAATTGCAGCTCAATCCCTAAGAACCGCGCACGTTGTAGGTGCAACTGTTTACATACAGAGGCATAAGCGACGTGTTTATTCATTCCGACCTTTAAAAAAATTCGAAGAAAACAAAACGGAGTCCGCTTTGGTGCACTCGACCGGTGAAGATTAAATAATAACACGAATAAAATTATTGCCAAGATTTCAGTTGTGCACGGGAATCGATTCAAAGCGGTGGAG